>NMRA01000083.1:383220-572986 GCA_002633005.1 Phoronis australis
TTTCAACGATGGTTCTGTTCTTGTTGAAGAAACCTGATAGTGCCTCTGGTCATTGACAGTTTGACAGTGGTGCTGTGTAAAGTCAATTAAGTTTCCTTCATGATCCTTAGACCGTTGCCATGGGACATCCTTAGAGTGTTGTCTCGGTCACATACGCCAACTGCACTCCATCCTGGTTATCAGTATGAGCAGGCTATTTTCACCTGATAATTAGAAGCGTTTGGCGAGTTTTCACGCTGGCACCTGACCGGGGCTCCCAATAATGACCATTTTTCTGCCGCAAACTCATCGGTTTCGCATCGGAAGCTTTATGACTTGAAGCATATAATTGTAAACCTGTTGTAAACCTAACTTTGCCATTGAAACTATTTTTTTTATTTTGACCTCTCGCTGAAACGGTCTGTTGTTATTTACAGAAATTAGAAAAGAATTTTGGGCTTAAGAAGATCGGTTACTTTACTGTTGTCAATTTTATCGTCCATGCATCAAATGGCCGAGGTGTGGAGGTATAAGCTTATTGAGTCTGGCCTCTAGCAGTATTGAATTTCTGTTCTTCTCAAGTTCACAAATCACTTTTAATCTAAGTAAGGAATAATTGAGGATAGTTTCGTCATGGAAAGTAGACAAAATCAGAAGAGAATTTTTTAACTGAACTTTGACATAAAATAACTAAATTTTTTTTGTTAATATGAATTGGGCATTATTACTGTATTTGTCAGAGAAATTTGATTGATCTTATTTGTTGATGTTTTTGAACAGGAATGCCCTGGTGAACTAGAAGGCAACTCTAAAAAGAGACGTTATCCAACATCAAAGCCATTCAAATGTAACCAATGCGATCACTCGTTTAATCAAAGAATTCACCTGAAAAAGCACCTCAGTAAACACACAGGTCAGTGTTCTGCAAGTAGAGTGTCACGTCCGTATGAAGCAACAAATCATCTTGATAGTGTGATTTCATAGGGGGAAATGGTATTGTGTGTAAGATAAGATGGAATGAACAGAACTTGTACAAAGTTTCGTGGTAGGTAGTCTTAATTCAGATAATTGAGTTTTGCTGTTTTCAAAGAAAAAGGTCTTGGGCCTGTTGAATCTGACTGTACACAAGTTTTACTGTATTTCGCTCACCGTTTTGTTCAATTTTCACTGTAGCATATTTATTGCAATCATGTTTAATTAGTGTGATTAAGGTTAGCTGTCGTGTATTTTTGAATATATTAAACATTTTCAGTGCCATTTTGTGAAAAAAATGGATTGCAGATACTCTTAGCTAATTTTTCAGGTGTGTACCTGAATTTCATTACAATACTCATACCAATGCAAAAAAATTAACTCGGTTCAGATTCATGACTGTAGCCTCAACAGTTTACGTTCTTGTGACAGGAATAAAACCGTACAAGTGCCAGCAGTGTGACTACTCCACTGTAGAAAGAAGTCATTTAAAGGTTCACATCAGGATACATACAGGCAAGTGAAGAGCGTTGAAGTGACAGGCAGTGACTCTTTAACTGTGATTTCATGAATACGGAGTGTTAAAAACCTGTGACTAGTGCCTGTTTAACAATCTTAGTTCTTGAGGAAAGCTTAGATATTTATATGTATATATTATTTAAAGTTTGCGAGTTTTGGATATGGTACACATTCAGTGCAGAGTTTTGCATTTATAAACTTGTTTACGTTACGCAGGTGAGAAGCCATTCAAGTGTACATACTGCGAGTACGCCACAGCGCAGAACAGCACCCTTAAAATACACCTCAAGCGACATCACAGTAGCTCTGCAAGCAGCATTACGTGTTCCTTGTGCGGCATTAAGTTCCCTCAACCTGAGTTATTGGACAGTCACCAGAAGGAGCACCAGACCCCCGATCTGAATACGTTGGCCGATGTTTGTGTGAAGGACGCTGAGGCCATGATGGAAGACCAAGAAGCAGGGGCAACGGCCAAAGACGACTGAGATGTTAGCAGCCGGGAGACCACAGGTGGTTTTTCATGTGATGTTGTATCGACACAAAATATGCAATATTTCTGGTCATCAAATTGGTGCTCAAATATACATTATAACCTCTCTTCAGTTTCGCAGGAAAAATAATTGGCAACATTGCAACTTTGTGATTGCATTTTAAATTTCCAAAATGTAACCTAAGTTTTGTTTGAATATATCGTTACTGAACAGTCCTTGCTACTGATAAGCTAAAATTTTTTAAAGTGTTTCTTTTCGTTGACAAATTTTATTCGGGCAAAATAAAATTTGACTTATCTGCCATTTTGTGTACTAAATTAAAGAATGCTTACTGTGTTGTGTATACAGTACAAGCCAATAGTATTCAGGCAATATGACCCGGAAGTACCCGTCATAGCAGCTTAGTAGAAGCTGAGTTCATTGTCAGAGTAACCATACTGTATTAGAATTTTGATACCCTAATAATAATTATAATAATAATAATAATAATAATAATAATAATAATTATAATAATAATTTATTAGATGTCATGACTGGGAAACAGTATTTTGTCTGATTACTTTTGTGTTGTGCTGTAAACTTTAAAGGAGAATGCCACCCAAAAAACAACCTAATTTGTATCAATTTAGATCGAGTAGTTCCACTCAATAACAGCAAGTACAGTTCTTTTACCTGACAGGTGATGGCAGACGGAGGTGTTGACGTCACAGGTTCGAATGCAGTCTGTTCCGCAGTTCAAATAATGTATATGTTTATCTAAATAAAGATTCCCCTAACATCTGACCATAGGATATAAAATCGAGTTCTTGTTTCACAACAGCTTTCTTTCAACAAACACTGAATTAGGATGCACTCACACGGCCTTGGTGCCTGGTCAATTAGCTTTATTGCATCAAGAGCCGGTAACGCAACTTACGATTTATTCATTGTTGACTTCTCAAATTATTTGCACTTACGAACACTCCAAAGGCATTACAAATTGTATATAATAAGACAGACTTTGTTTCAGCTTATATAAGCATTAGTTAGGGTGAGAATAATTCATTTTGAAACAGAACGCACAATAATAAACATCAATTAATTGTAATTGTTTATGTTTTCATAGCCAACTACAATTCTTCGAAATCAAAAACTGACCAACAACTGATCCGCTTTTCTTTGTCTCCTGCTTGCCAAACGCAAACACGAGGCACATCATCTGACTTCCAGCCTCAGTCTCTTTTTCTGTCCTCGCATGAGCTGTTTGGTAAGCTGGCAATCGTCGGTGAAATAACTGTCGAAATCCCGGCCACTGACACGGAGATGTTTCACAGCCTCATTCTTTGTATTAACGGTGTTCTTTTATTCTTCACTGCCGCGAGCCACTTCCGAAGCATTACAGGCTCTCGAGGAAATCGAAAAAATGATATACCCGCTTTTCTCATAGCTTCACGATTCGCATAAGTGGGAACGATACACCATATTTTAGCGGCAATCATTCTGCCGAAGAACCACTGACGTCGCTGCGTCGTTTCTCACCTTCCCCACAGGTTAACACAACACCTTTCGGCGAGGTAAGATCGACCATATACGAGGTGATGTGGATATAGACCGATGAAGATGGTAAAAATGACTAATTAAATCGGGTGGCATTCTCCTTTAAAGCATCATCTCACCTCAGGACCACTCGATCAATTGTGGCCCACAGGTATAGCTGTGTTGATGTAATATTTTTATGTTATCATAAAAAATGTAGTAGTTTCTTTTGTAACTGTCACTGTAAATGACGGTACGGTTTAAAGTTATTATAGTATGAATGTCGTAAGCTCATATGAAATTCACTCAATGATGTTCTTAAGTTGCTGATTTGATTGGGAACCTGCAACCTGTTTTACTTAAAAGACTTACGACTTTTTCTCATCAAAGGTCTGACTTGTTCTTGTCAGAACTTTAGGCAATGTTTAAACCCTGTCTGGTTGTCTGTCTGGTTTTCTGGTGACAGTCGCAGTGCTGGTTGATTTGGCATAAATCAGAGACTAGACATATAACTTTTTTAGTGAAGTAGACCTAAGCCTTGGTCGTGAAATTACAACTTCTTAGTTAAACAGACCTCACTTCAGATTTACTCAAGTTTAGTAAATACCATGACAATGCCTATGAACACTGTTTGCCAGATTTTTAATCAAAACCCTATGTTTGCTAGATTTCATTAATGCATTTTAGTGTGACGGTTCAAAAGGTTGATTATTGTAGTGCGGTCGACAATAATGCTTCGTTGATCACAATGTAACAATGAACGTTCATAACTGAACAGCATCTAATTAAAATTTTGTGAGATGGTGATCGTGGATGTTCTAGGCTCATACACAATTGCTTTTTTTATTTGCAGATATTGTGTACGCTGCGGGGGACATTCTTCGTTCTGAAAACATATTCTCCAGCGCAAAGGTTAGAACATGATTTAGTATAAATTGTCATTGCTTGTTTGAACCAGTGCCAATTTCCTACCCAAAACATAAGTACAGTAATTTTTCTCTTATGAAACATGCAATATGGCAGACAAGTGAAATTTTTCATTAAGATAAGATTCAGAAAGTGTTTGATGTTAGCAGAGTGTGTTATGTGGCAGTCATGGAACAACAGTTTGGTTAAATGTCCGTTGTTTGCAACTATGAAATGCTACTTGTGGTTCACTCACTTCAATAGACAACTATCCAGTGTCCAAATGTACATTTTCATCAGCAACTATTCAAGTAGATCTATCATGCAAATGCCAGAAGTCATGATGTTTATCATACCAAAACAAAAATGAACCAATGAGAAAAGAACACACATCATTTATTATGTTTTTAATTGCCATGTTTATTTATTTTACATACAAATATGTGATTTCAATTTCAGCGAAAACTAACTTAGTTTGTTTGTGACACAATGAGTAATTCGTCTAAGCCAAGTGATTCCTATGGATATTTCATTCATTCTGAATTACATACTGTCTGTAATTGAAGAGAAAATGATGTTTCGCTTGTCTGCCATGTGGTTAATAAATTGATGAAATTTTACGTAACTAATATAATGAATTGTATTTTACACACTATGCAGGCATCTTTGAAATTTGATTTTTTAGCTCTTGTGATTTCAAATGTTAAGCAAATTGTTAAATGGTCTATTCTTGCACTAAATAGTGGCTTGCCATTTGCGATGCGCTGGTATAGGCACTTGACATTATTGGCTGCCTTCTTTACCAAAAATAAAGTATGAATTATAGGCCCATAAAACTATGTATTTTAAAATGCCAGAGGATTGCAAATTAGAAGCTTTTGTACAATAAGGCCTGGATGTTCGTTGTCGTGTTGCTGCATTTTTTGTTACAAACCTTGATTTTTCACTGAGATCGCCATAATTTCCAAACATGAATATTTTGTGTAGTGTTTCCATATTCGGTTTCTTTGCTGCAAGAGAGTGTGCCAGGGCTTTTCTTTCAAGGCCTTTTGGTCTGAGAATTCTGCTGTCAATTATGACTAAGTCAACATTCCTTGAAAACATCAAAGTCTTGATTTTTTGACAGCAGAGCTCTCAGCCTAAAGAAACCGCTGGCTCACTTTTGTAGCTTATAGTTCCACACCTTTTTTGTGGAAAAAATTTTGTCTAGAAATTCATGTGTGTCATTGCAAACCTCTGTGCATTCCTTTCATGCACACAATAACATTCCACGATCCCTGAGGATTTTAAAAATGAGTAATATAATTTTATGGGTCTACTATTAATACTGAAAAGTTATTAAAAAATTGTTCCTTGGTAATGAAGGTATCTTACCAAGAGATTTTAAAGTAGTGTTACGAATTATAAAGTCATATTGAATCATATGTAGACTGTATTGTAATTCGAAAATTTCGCACATTGTTGATTTTGGTGCCTTTCCCTTTATTCTTGAATCTGGTACGGCCAGTATTGCCTATTTCTAGAATTTGGGGCAGACTCCAGTCTTGAGCAAATTTTAAATAAGTAGTTTTTCAAAGTGCCAAATTGGAGAATTTTTGTGGTGTTGTTGTGAAAGCTTTCATTTGGACAAGTGTACAAGAAGTTTTAATTCTGAACATGATAAGACACTGTCTCTGAAATCCTGTCTCAATTACATTGTTTAAGTAGGATGAGCATTTGTGTAATTTCCATTTTAGTTCCCTGTATTAAGCAATATTATGTCTAAGTGTATTAATAGGATTTTCGAACTGTGATAAAAGAATTGCCATGAAACTTGATGAGATGTTGTTATTGTTGTTGAGTGCTGAATATATGAATAAGTGCCAGAAGAGTGCTGAATGCAACTTATGTTGTATCTGTCGTGCTGACTTTTTACGTTCTGTGGTATTTTTAAGTCCTTGTGTTATATTCATTTGCCAAAATAGATGTTTTAACATTTGTCTGCACTTTCTAGTGAAGCAAGTTTGCGATAATAACTTGTCACAATTATAAAATATGAAAGATTAATTGTGTTGTATGAATTACTCCTTCAATAACGTAGAAAATATATCTGAAACTAAATAAGGCGATCCAGATCCTCCCAAGGATACTATTGTTTCATGAAATGAAGAATATAAATCGGTAAATAAAACAACAAGAATGGATCAACTGAAATTTGAAATTTTCGGAGGTAACAACTTCCTTTATCAACAAAAACAGAAAAAAAAGTACACATACACGGCAAACAATTTGGCATTGATAGTGACTGTGGACATACAACTGGTTCCTATTCCATAGACGCAGTTCACTTGTGAAAACGCAAGATAACTCTAGTCTTTGCGAGATATCATCATGGATTACAAGCAAAACATGTGATCACACTAGTTTTATTTGCGAAATTCCTGCGTCTGGGAAACTTGGCCCTTTATTGTTGTTGACGTACAAATTGTGAAAGTCACTGACTTGCTGTTTAAACACCTGTCTGCTTTGTTTTTTTTTCAGATACATAGTTGGTGTATTACAATAGCTAACTTGTCATTTTGTGAAAATGAAAATGTGTGATTTTGCTGTGACATAAAATAAAACAATACTCTGATTCATTAGGAATTTATTGATGAAATCTTGTACAAAGAGAATGTCACCTTTTTGAAGTCATCTTTGGTCTATTTGGTATTTGTTTTATTTACAATGTAAAAGGTATTTCAAACCTATTTAGTTTATAAAACAAAATTAATAAAGAGACTAATTTACAGTAATATTTACAATTACAATGAGGGTAGCCCCATCAGTTCACACTGCTTTCCATGGGAGCCCTCAGTGGGAAAATTGTTCAATGTAGTCTGTGGCTTTTGAACTGTTGTATTATTAGAATATGTGTTCCTAGCACCATTGCTCAAGTCAAATGGCAAATTGTTAAATCGTTGCTGGGACTCGTTCCTGGCTCAGGCTATACAGAATCCATGGGGGGGTAATAAAACGATAATCTTCTCAGCCACGACCATAAACCTTTTGTTAAGCTACATTTACTTACACTGGCCAACTGTATACTAAGGTCAGGGTTCACGAAGAATTGTTTTCACTGACCTTGCACATCAATTTCAAAACGCCTGCTGTTTGTTAATGAAACCCATGATTTACAACTGGGTCTGCAAAATTCTAAGCCATTATGCGGACTAGTTGCCCATTCCAAGCCCAAACTGCTAAAAATCAACTATTGAGTATCGATATCAGAACCAAAAAGCAAGACGTGCGCGCACCCAGCCTAAAATCAAGGGGGGGCTCGAATTTTTGACAGTGTGGAAGTTTTACTAAGGAAAAAACGGGGTACCACGTTCAGAGCTATGAATTGTGCATTCGTGCCTTTTTAGTGGACTTTTTGTTTCTCTGAGGTGGACCTTTTTGCCCACTTTGCCAAGTGGGAGGGCTCGTCTGAGGCCCCCCGAGCCCCTCTGGATGCGCGCATGCAAGAGAATACAGTTTAATTGGAGTAGCCAGTGTTTCTGGACATTGGTCATTGTGCACACTTCTGATTTAGATAATTGTTTTGTTAATTCGGTTTTTATAAAAAAGATTCATAGTGCGCCTATAGTAAGTAAATCATCCCAAATTGACCAAAAATGCCTTCAAAAAAGGTAGCGTTCCTATTTAAAGTGATTATGTCTCAAAAACAACTTTTGATTTAGACCACTTACCACTATGAAAGTAATCTCAAAATGCCCTTCAGTCAGGATTAGGACAGAACTTGTGGAACATTGTCTCGAACAATAACTAATAGTACTATTAGGTATTGTTTGAGACAATGTTCCACAAGTTGAGTTGCCACAGTGTGTCATTTTATTTGGGGAATACGGTCTCGTGCAATGCCGTGGTGAACTGTTAGTTCTCTACAAGACCAGATATCACTTTTCGTCTGAGTAAGGGATAAGTTGAGAATAATTTAATATTGGTTATCAGTCTAAATCAAAAGTTATCTTCTTCAATGCACTGCAAGTTTATTTTCGCTTATGTTTTAAAGTTTTGGATGTAGTGATGTCCATGTGATCTTTATTGGTGTGTGTAACAGAGAATATAATTTATTCAGCAACTGGTGTCATTATTCAAGGTTTTAAGTGGTACCGAGGAAATAAGTTTTATACATCAGACATACTTACGCGACCTGGAATGTCTTACGTAACACCGAGTACGTAATTTTTTTATATTACATAGGTGAATCACAAAGTAGTGCAATGTTGAAATCCATACGCCTTACATTTTATCGTTTGCAAAACGCTAAAACAAGCAAATGCGCGCCAACCAAACAATGCCGGAATTCCGAGAAAGTGACAAGGTTATGATTGACAAATTAGGTGTCGCAACTGCACGTGATCCCAGTCGGACGGACATGCAAACGGACTCATGTTGAGCTGAGAATTCCATATCCACGACGTTCATTCAAACGGAGACAAACCCCAACTCAAGAAATGCGGNTTTTTTTTCAGATACATAGTTGGTGTATTACAATAGCTAACTTGTCATTTTGTGAAAATGAAAATGTGTGATTTTGCTGTGACATAAAATAAAACAATACTCTGATTCATTAGGAATTTATTGATGAAATCTTGTACAAAGAGAATGTCACCTTTTTGAAGTCATCTTTGGTCTATTTGGTATTTGTTTTATTTACAATGTAAAAGGTATTTCAAACCTATTTAGTTTATAAAACAAAATTAATAAAGAGACTAATTTACAGTAATATTTACAATTACAATGAGGGTAGCCCCATCAGTTCACACTGCTTTCCATGGGAGCCCTCAGTGGGAAAATTGTTCAATGTAGTCTGTGGCTTTTGAACTGTTGTATTATTAGAATATGTGTTCCTAGCACCATTGCTCAAGTCAAATGGCAAATTGTTAAATCGTTGCTGGGACTCGTTCCTGGCTCAGGCTATACAGAATCCATGGGGGGGTAATAAAACGATAATCTTCTCAGCCACGACCATAAACCTTTTGTTAAGCTACATTTACTTACACTGGCCAACTGTATACTAAGGTCAGGGTTCACGAAGAATTGTTTTCACTGACCTTGCACATCAATTTCAAAACGCCTGCTGTTTGTTAATGAAACCCATGATTTACAACTGGGTCTGCAAAATTCTAAGCCATTATGCGGACTAGTTGCCCATTCCAAGCCCAAACTGCTAAAAATCAACTATTGAGTATCGATATCAGAACCAAAAAGCAAGACGTGCGCGCACCTAGCTTAAAATCTAGGGGAGCTCGAATTTTTGACAGTGTAGAAGTTTTACTAACAGAAAAAACGGGACTAAAAAAAACGGTACCACATTCAGAGCTATGAATTGTGCATTTGGGCCTTTTTAGTGGACTTTCGTTTCATTTTCTTGGACTTTTTGTTTCTCCGAGGTGGACCTTTTTGCCCACTTTGCCAAATGGGAGGGCTCGCCTGAGGCCCCCCGAGCCCCCCTGGATGTGCGCATGCAAGAGAATACAGCTTAATTGGAGTGGCCAGTGTTTCTGGACATTGGTAATTGTGCACACTCCTGTTTTAGGTAATTGTTTTGTTAATTCCATTTTTATAGAAAAGATTCATAGTGCGCCTATAGTAAAAATTGACCAAAAATGCCTTCAAAAAAGGCAGCGTTCCTATTTAAAGTGATTATGTCTCAAAAACAACTTTTGATTTAGACCACTTAACACTATGAAAGTAATCTCAAAATGCCCTTCAGTCAGGGTTAGGACAGAACTTGTGGAACATTGTATCCAACAATAACTAATAGTACTATTAGGTATTGTTTGAGACAATCCACAAATTGAGTTGCCACTGTGTGTCATTTTATTTGGGGAATACGATCTCGTGCAGTGCCGTGGTAAACTGTTAGTTCTCTACAAGACCAGATATCACTTCTCGTGTGAGTAAAGGGCAAGTTGAGAATAATTTTATATTGGTTATCGGTCTAAATCAAAAGTTAGCTTCTTCAATGCACCGCAAGTTTATTTACGCTGATGTTTTAAAGTTTTGGATGTAGTGATGTCCATGTGATCTTTATTGATGTGTGTAACAGAGAATATAATTTATTCAGCAACTGGTGTCATTATTCAAGGTTTTAAGTGGTACCGAGGCAATAAGTTTTACACGTCAGACATAATTACGCGACCTGGAATGTGTTATGTAACACCGAGTACGTAATTTTTTATATTACATAGGTGAATTACAAAGTAATACAACGTTGACATCCATACGCCTTACATTTTATCGTTTGCAAAACGCTAAAACGAGCAAATGCGCGCCAACCAAACAATGCTGGAATTCCGAGAAAGTGACAAGGTTATGATTGACAAATTAGGTGTCGCAACTGTACGTGCTCCCAGTCGGAAGGACATGCAAACGGACTCATGTTGAGCTGAGAATTCCATATCCACGACGTTCATTCAAACGGAGACAATCCCCAACTCAAGAAATGCGGTGAGACTGTCTTGCTGTGTTGTCTCAAGGTCAATTCAATGCTCATGCGCGGGGAAGCCCTCGCTGGTTCCCTGCGTGCCGCGAGGTGGCCAGTAGCCAGCAAACTGGCATCACTTAATTTTCCTCGAGAAATTTTTTTATACCGGCATTTCTGTTTGGCTAGTGGAATTCTCAACAGGCAGCGCTTTACGCCAACAATGCATGACTGATGGACTGGAGTGTAAACTGCGGTCTGTTGTACAGGAAATGTGAATCCTAGAAATTGCGAATGCGCCTTTTCAGATTTACAGTATGAATAACACACTGGTTAAATTGGCCAGATATGTGTTTATTGTACATGTATGTGCTTCAAGCACGCGGCTATTAAACATAACTGCAGAAACGAAATATTTGCTGCGACGCCACTTGCATGACATGGCTAAAAATCGTTCTCGCTGGTCCCCTACATGCCTAGCCAGCATGCAGGTATCATGCAGCATTGGTTGATCATGGGCGGCGCAGCAGTGAAAAAAGTGGGGGATTAAAGCCCCCAGCCCCCCCGTGGTGCACCGCCTGTAGACTATGGGCGGCGCAGCGCTAAAAAAGTGGGGGGCTATAGCCCCCATTCCCCTATGGTGCGCCGCCCATGTTGATGTAACCTCAGCAGTCATTGGTTAGCTTTACAACACCGTGAAAAAATGGCGGACTGTGAACGATGCATTCCGAAAAGGCGCAACCAGTTTCTAGGATTCACATTTCCTGAACATAAATTTTAAGCACCGATTTGTCTGTACAACAGACCACATTTACACTTCAGTCTATCAGTCATGCCAGCATAGACTATAGAGTATATATGATGCCAGTTTGTTTGCGTAAAGCGCTGCCTGTTGAGAATTCAACTAGCCAATCAGAAACGCCAGTGTAAAAAAATTTCCCGAGGAAAATTAAGCGATACCTGCATGCTGGCTACTGACCACCTAGTGGCACGCGGCCAACCAGCGAGAAAATCGTTCAGGGTCAGCCATTATTTCACGGTGTAGTAAAGCTAACCAATGACTGCTGAGGTTACATCAACCAATGCTAAAGCATGTTCCACTCCGTGATACCTACGTGCTGGCTAGGCACGCTAGGGAACCAGCGAGGGGAAGCCTTGCTGACTGTTATTTATAAATGTTTTTAAGTTTTAATGTTACAACTTCAAAGATTATTTATTATAATTTAACTTGAATATTTTTGTTATGAAAGCTGAATACAAGTTACAATTTTTAAGGTTAAAGTAAAACTATTAACAAAAAGTAACTGAGTTTACTTTACATGTTTTTACAAAAGTTGTGTCTTGTGGTTGAAAGTTTTGGACACGTCGATTTTTTCGGCAAAAAGGATCGTTTTTACCGTTCATGTGAGAAAACAAATCCTACACTTGTCTCGGGTTCATGACATGGGCAAAACCTCTTGGAAATTTCGTCAAAATCCCTCGGCAAGCCTCGGGATTTTGACGGTTTTGCCCATGTCATAAACCTGAGACTTGTACAGGCCTTATTCTCAACACAATAAGACCGGGATCCCAGAGCTTTTTTGGCCATGAAAAGGTAACCAATTTTCTTTGGTGCCACAGTGCTCTGTGGATATCCTAATGCTTGGAAATGACTGTCTGGCAGGTTCACTTTGGTGGGTGTGGTCAGGGGAGCCAAGAGAATGACAGTCAAAAATTGAGCCAGATCGACTTTTCTGGTAACCACTTCAAACTGCCTTGGATACCTACTGCGTAATCCACTGTATCAAATTTGGTCACTGCCAGACAATTTCAGTGGTGGGTAGTATCAGCCAGACGGTTCTATACAATGTGAAAAAATTGAGCTAGATCAATCCAAGAGGTAACCGCGTGAAACCAGCTGCAAAATATTCACCGTAAGCCCAGGTATCACGAATGAACACTGCCAGACAAATCTAGTGGTGGGTTCAGTTAGCCCCGCCAGACACGCCCGAATACCCAAGTTGAGCTAGATCAATCCATCAGGTAACCGTTTGAAACCAATTGCACGATGTTCAGCATCACTGTACATGACACAACTGTTAGATGCCAGACAATTTCAGTGGCGGGGTGCCCCTGCCAGATGCTTATCAAAAAGGGTTAAAAATTGAGCTAGATCAACCCAAGAGATAACCGCTTAAAACCAGTTCCAAAATATTCACCGTAAGCCCAGGTATCGCGAATAAACACTGCCAGACAAATCTAGTGGTGAGTAAGCCCCGCCAGACACACCTAAAGACGTGACTTGAGCTAGATCAACCCACGAGGTAACCGTTTGAAACCAACTGCACGATGCTCAGCATCACTGCACATCGCACAACAGTAAGATGCCAGACAATTTCAGCGTGGGGTGTCTGCCAGACGATTAAAGAAGCGCTAAAATTTGAGATAAGAAAAAACTAGACACGTCACTGGTCGTCGAGCGCTTCATCCAGAGTAGCCCAAGGCGTGTGTTTTGCAAGTCTTTTTTGAGTGACATGCGCCAAACTTTGCCAATGAGTAATGGCAAGATGAATAAAATACATGTATGAGCCACCACTGGGGATTAAAAAGTTTTAAGCAGTTATTAAATTAGTACAGTATAACCACATGGCCCCTGCATATCCTCCGTACTAGTCACGGACTGCATGGTCACGCATCTTTACCCCCAGGTTGGCGGAGGACCGATTGGGAGGTTTGCGCACCGGTTGTTCCGCCACCGGAAAGCGAGCACCGGTAGTGCAGGTTCAGGCTGCGCGACAACCAGGGCCTGGTCTCTAATCTTTGTACTCGAAACGAACTCGAAACTATTTTTGGCAATTTTTCTGCTCCTTTTGTGCGAACTTAAGATAATTGGTTATCAAACTGTGCTCGAATACATTATAGTTTATGCATAGGAGTTTCTAGTTCAAGTTTGCACTTGAAGACCCTTATATTCGTGCTACAAACTCGAGTAAAAACTTGAAATTTCGAGTTCAAACTCGAACTTATTGCTTTAATATTTGGTTTACAAACTGTGAACTAAGGGCAATAAATTATCTACGTAAGTTATTGTGTACTCGAGCATAGAATAATAGACACTTATCTTGAGTTCGCCCAAAAGTAGAGTAGAAAATGCCAAACCTAATTTCGAGTTCCATTTCGAGTAAAAAGATTGGAGACTGGGCCCAGGAAGTTTCGGCGGCTTTCCTTCACGAAACAAAAGAAAATTTACAACCGTGAATTCTTGTCTTGGCTCCTACCCTCTTCTTATTCTAGGTTCTGAGTTCCGATCAAGACGCAGAATGCTCGTGTTGCAGGTCCGCGAGTCCCTGGATTTTCCATTTTTGGAAGTCCTGTGTGGCATTTCCTACGGCTGCGCTTTATACGTTCAACATGCGCGCACCCAGCCTAAAATATAGGGGGCTCGAATTTTCCGGTATGTGGCAGTGGAGGATCTAGGATATATCACAAGGGGGGGCCAAACATTTTGTCAGGAGGGGGGTTTGCTCCCCCTCCCACCCAGGAAACTTTTTCTGTTTTTTCCTCTAAAAATCAAGCATTTTCCTAGATTCCTGAAGTGTTATCCAAGAAAAAAAGGCAAAGAAATAAAAAACACGAAGAACGTGTCAAACTTGAAAAACTGCAATTACCACAGACTCAAACTCACGACCTGGCGATTAGACCGCGCGTGCTTTACCACGAATTTCACTCGTAAGAGTTTACTAAGAGACCTACTTGTTTATGGTCAACAGCATTTGCGCGCGAAACCTACTTCTTTTTGTAATGTTTATTACACTTTTTATATTTTGTGCAATCAGTTCGTAACAAATTTGTTTTATTTAAAGTAGTCGTCAATTGCCCAAAAGACCAAATCCGTTATTTTGTGTTGGCATTAATGACGCGATTGCTTTGGAAATCATCTTAAGTTTTGACAAAGAGAGAATTTTGAGTTTCTGAGTAATTCACTGAGGCTTCAATTAAAATTCACATCTTACCAGCAGCTTCTGTTTTTTCATCGTCACTCAAATTCCATTTTCTTTAAAAAATGAAGTAATTTTCTTCATTGCACAGTGAAGCAGACGACGGAAACGGAGTCGTAGTGCGCAGCGCCACTGCCGGTCGCCTGGGATATCGCGGGAGAGCCTATACTTAGCAATAGTTCCGTTACGATTGAGCCGTGTTCTGAATTTGACACTTGAAATTGGATCTGAGCGCCCCCCCCCCAAACACACTAAAACTGCACACATTTCAATCTTATTTCCGCCGTATAATGTTGGTTTCAGAACAGGATTCATTTTGATTTCACAAGTTTCCTTGCAAAGTCGTTGGAACATCGATAGCACTGAGTAATCCTAAACAATATGGCTATATTGACCACTAAGAAGACAACCGAACATATCCATAACTGCAGCAGAACATCTTGGCCTTGAAACTCCAATCTGTAAGCTACCGATAACCAAAGGGCCTGAAAAGAAGATTGAAAATGTGGATGTGATGCTGAAATTCCAGCCAGTTCGTGAAATGCAAAGTTAAGTGATGGCTAGACCAACAGCAGTTGAAGGTTCACACAGTGTTTACATGAACTTTAAATACTCTACTGAAATACATGCAAGATGATAATGTATTTTGAAATACATTCCTGCTATAAACCTTCTGTCAAAAAGACTACGGTCAAGTTTCCTCTAATTCGAACAAAAATAATAGCCGAAACTGTCATTTTTTCATTTTTCAAATGCCCACTTCATCACCAAAAATTTTCAAAATTTCACTGTGCGTTTTTTGAAGACAAATGTACTATTTATAGTATTCTTGTCTACTCTTGTTGAAAATTTATATCAAATAGAATTTTACTGTATCACCATATTGTGTTCCAATTTAAAGAAACTTTACAATAACACAGGCACCCGAAACAGAGAACATTCACTCAAATGAACACTGGAGAAAAAAATCACCTTTCAGAGCATGAGTTGTAAATCTTTGTGAACCTTTTTGCCAAAAGAAGGTCTGCACTCATTTCTTCATTACCCTGCTCAACAAAACCTTCCTATGCTTGCGACTAACTTTTGACTTAGGCCACTTACCGCTATGCCACTTGTCTCAACTTGTTTCTTTACTCGGGACCAGAAATGATTTCTGGGCTTGGGAAATAAAATGACTCGCTGTGACAAGCTAACGTGTTGAACCTGGCCTCGAGTTAATGATAATTCTTCCCAAACCAAGAAAGCACCTCAAATTTGAGAAACAAAAGATGAGACCAATTTCATAATGGTAAGTGGTCTAAATCAAAGGTAATTTTTTGACAAATGGTATACAACAGCTTCACTATATACCCCTACGGTATGGTAGCTTTTACGGTATTTCAGACGTTTAGGATAACATGAAAAGCCATTGAACCAGACAAATGAAAAACGGGTCACTGATGTCCTTCCATTATAATCATTTTCTCTTCGACAAGGTGCAGTACATAGTTTTCAAAAAATAAGCTGCAGAATTAGGTCAAAATTCGTCTGGCTTTTTCGAATTGATTGCAAAAACCCAGAAAGAAACCAGATGAAAAATAAGTGATAAATCATCTGAAAAGTAGTTACACAACTTTGTCTCGAAACTACACCAATTTTTGACAATGAAATATTGTTAACTATTTTTGAAAACTGCATTCTTGCAGTCTTCAAATTCATCATCAGGGTTAACTTTTCTTTTGATGGCTAATCTTTAAAATGCAGATACCAAGAATTTTCACAATTTTTAGTTCTGTTCCTCCCCTCAGACATGGTCATTTTCTGTAGCAACAAGTTTAGCTTGCAACCAAACTTACCTGGGACAGCACCCAGCTTGTAACCATGGCAACAGTTTGCAGGACACCGATATGCATCAGTGATGGGATCACCAATGGCAGAATACACAGGTACCACAGAAAGTACTGAAAGTGCAGAATGGTTAATAATTCACGTCCAAAATTATTGACGAAATTTTCAGATATAAAATTCTACCGAAATAGTTTTTCACGGCAGACTTCACGTCAAATAAATAGATAAATGGTGACGAGAAGCATTGTGAAAAATAAAGCAAATATTAAATTTTATGAAATTTGATAAGAGTGCCAGCAAGAGATGAACAATTCTCCTCATACAGAAACATTTTCAGAAACGCTTTTAGAAATGGTAAAAAAGCTGTCCATCCACCATAGGCTAACTTAAACAAAGGCGAAAAAAGGATTAGGCCACACAATATTAGGCCAAACAATATCAGATTTTTGCTCAATGCATGAGTATTTTCATGTTTATTGTGACTGTTTCACAAACAGCATGTTTTCAAACAGTAGTCAAATAATGCCACCAACAAACAGTAGCCAAATAATGCCACCAACAAACAGTAGCTAAATAATGCCACCAACAAACAGTAGTCAAATAATGTCACCAACAAACAGTAGTCAAATAATTCCACCAATTTTGACTTTATCAACTGTCTCCGTTTTGGCAGGCCCATCTCCAATTCTATCAAAGCACCACAATATCTCCCTATTTGATACATGCAACAATATTTACATGACACCATTGAGTTACTGCGTGGCAGCATATTTTTGTATATTATTGTGTTTACCACATTACACACTCCTGTTTCATTTCACAGACACCACTAAACCATAAAGAATATAAAAATGTCATCGGCACGATGCTTCTGAGTGTTGGTACAGACATTTCCCCCTTGCGGTATGGCCTGAATCCAGATGACCCACTTTTTTATTTTTGGTATGCTGGCATGTATACAATTTACACCAAATGGTTTAACTAAAGTTATAGTGGAATCAAAAGTACGATCAAAAAGAGGACTGCATACGATCCTGTCTATCTGACACTCAACCAACCAGAGAGAATAAGCAATTTGACATGATATATAAACAAGCATTATAATGGATTTCACTTGCCTGAGATGTAACTACTTTGTTGAATGTCACAAACACAAATGTGTTGAGAAAGAAGCAATATGGCAGATCTCTGTAGTTCTGGAATGAGTAGACGACTAACAGCGCCACCTGTGGGATGAAGGCAGCCAATCCTATGATAGATGAATACTTTGTCTGGGCCGTCACATACAGCATGTAGAAGTACACGGAGAAGTTGTGGCGAACATCTCGACGAGTAACGTGATAGAGGTAGGTCTCATGGAGGAATTCATCTCCGTACCTGATTGATGAAATAAAGTTGGCATAACCACAGATACACATGAGTGTGAAATCTCAAAAGTGGGTTCGTCTTACTTCTCTGTAATTAACATACGTAAGAT
Organism: Phoronis australis; assembly: GCA_002633005.1. Classification (NCBI taxonomy): domain Eukaryota; kingdom Metazoa; phylum Phoronida; family Phoronidae; genus Phoronis; species Phoronis australis. Next base: position 401,335 of record NMRA01000083.1, read on the forward strand.
TTACCTTGAAGCAAATGCAAGCAGCTTTAATATCAAAAGGGAATTTGTCAAGGATAAAGTGAGGTCGTCTTTCAGCAACAGGAAATATACAAAACAACCTCAGTCTGATTGATCATACGAGTTTTCCTTTATATCACAACTGCTTGCAGTTTTTAAGTGAAATACTATTCCAGGGTATAGTTCAGTAACGCTAGGACTTCGCTAAAAAGCAATACTTTGTGAGATTACGTGAGATATTGCCGAGTATTCAAAATGAGAATACATGACTGGGGCTGGATTTTAGTTCGGTCTTAGCGTAGATCCTAGCGTTACTGAACACTACCCAGGATGTTGTGACTGCAGAAAAATTAGGATTTCCAGCCACGGTTGTCGCCAGGATTGTTACATTATTGAGCACAGTACTACTGCTGTTTATCACGAACAGAAAATTGTAATGAACTCGTTCTCACCTTAAGTAACACATGCCTGTCAATCCAATGAATACGGAAACAGAAACAATGACAAACTCTATTCTGCATTTGTTTGGTATGAGCTTTTTCATTAAGACAGTCAAGTTAGATGCTTGGTTCTTAGAGTCTTTTACTCCTTCCAGGAAGAGATAGATAGGTAGAGCATAGGTGACAGGATATATCTTCATGTGTACAGAGGCACCATAGACACATGCGGCCAACTTGTGCTGTTTTCGCTGTAGTAAATACAATGTGTTCAACACCAGGACAGCCATGACAGACTCTGCATTTCCTCTGCTTGACACAGTGGCAGCCATTGGGTTGAATAGCCATAGACAAGCACAAACCAACGATGTGGTGACAGTATAGGACTGGCGGAGGAGAATATGATAGAGTATGTATCCTGCCAGCACGTCACAGAGGATGAAGAGTAGCTTGCCACAGTGTGGGTGTACATAGATGTTGGGAGTGACCATCATGGCGAGGAAGGGTGTATACCTGTAGGTGGCGCGCCTGTAAGGAGACTGGCCCTGGAATAAGATCTTTCACAATAACAAAAAATATTTTTATGTTCAATCACACAAGTAGCAGGCAAGTGGGTGGTAATTTCTTTCACAAGTTACTAGTAATTACACGTAACGTAATGGCAAATTATCAAGAAGTCTCAACACTTTCCAATGAAAATAAGTAAAAAACATGACACAATTTTAACAAGGAAACTAGTCATCAGGACATTCAATTCAATTACCCACCTGAAAATAAAAACTTCTTTCAATTTATATGTCAGAATTATAAAAGCACGTGAAAGCACAGGATTAATAGACATAACATAACATTATTTCACACCTGAGTGATAAACCTTGCAGCGTCAGTAAACACATGGTAATCAACATCAGTGTACTTCACGTCCATGACTTGATCTTGCCAGTCTCCATACAACAACAACAACAGTCTAAAGAATACGGCCAGCAACAGACAATGCCACAGTCTGACCATCGTGACGAACACCACCCAAGGCAGCAAGTCAGAAAGTGCCTTGGACTAAGTGAATCAGTGAATGTCACTTTGGAATCGAACTGAATCAGACCTGGTCACCCACTGTCATTGCTAAGCAGGTCCCCGTATAAGCTGCCTGCTCTCCGCTCTCGGCGTGGCTTTGCCGTGGCTAGCACTTGGTTTTCCACCCAGACGTTAAGGTGTATATGAAGAAATTGCTTAGGACCCGTGTCACTTGTGTTGAGAGACCTCTTCCGATCTTGTCCATGTGATACCGCAGCAAATGGGAATTCCTTATCTGATTGGTTGAAGTGTGCTTCTCGTGGATTCTCGCTTGCAGGAAACCCCTACTAGATTGCAGAGTTTCGGTTACTGATCAGACACGGCATTGTTGTAATTATTAAAACATAAGCTGTCACGACGTTATGGATTTCCTTAACGCAAGACAGATGTCGGAGATATGGACTTCTTCCGATAGAACGTATTTTGAATTAATTTTGGCAGACGAAAGTGAACGAAAACTAGTGTTCAGCTGCGGTCCAATTTCGTTCTTCGTGATTTGTCCAGACTGCAAAGCGGAAAAGGAAGAAGACAGGAAGAGATGGGTAAATCCAGCTTGTCCGGGTCTATAGCCTGGGGCTACTCCACTGTTTTAGGGCATGCAACTGAGAAATTAGTACATACACCTTTTGTTTTGTATAGTTACCTTATTGTCTTATTGAAAGTTTATTAAAAAACAATCACCCCTATTATCAGCCAACTACTGAACTAGTAAAAAAATAACTTGCCTGCCAATGAACCCCATAGGCAACACGTAGCCCTCGGTCGATGTAATTGCCTACGAACCCGCATGCGGACCATGGAAAGCCTACCACACAATTGGTGTAGTCGATAGTGAGGTTTTTAGGCCAATTCTAGTACAGGGAGCGGCTGATGAGAGTGTTCCAAGCAAGCACAACTAAGATGCCTGACAGNATCAACATCAGTGTACTTCACGTCCATGACTTGATCTTGCCAGTCTCCATACAACAACAACAACAGTCTAAAGAATACGGCCAGCAACAGACAATGCCACAGTCTGACCATCGTGACGAACACCACCCAAGGCAGCAAGTCAGAAAGTGCCTTGGACTAAGTGAATCAGTGAATGTCACTTTGGAATCGAACTGAATCAGACCTGGTCACCCACTGTCATTGCTAAGCAGGTCCCCGTATAAGCTGCCTGCTCTCCGCTCTCGGCGTGGCTTTGCCGTGGCTAGCACTTGGTTTTCCACCCAGACGTTAAGGTGTATATGAAGAAATTGCTTAGGACCCGTGTCACTTGTGTTGAGAGACCTCTTCCGATCTTGTCCATGTGATACCGCAGCAAATGGGAATTCCTTATCTGATTGGTTGAAGTGTGCTTCTCGTGGATTCTCGCTTGCAGGAAACCCCTTCTAGATAGCAGAGTTTCGGTTACTGATCAGACACGGCATTGTTGTAATTATTAAAACACAAGCTGTCACGACATTATGGATTTCCTTAACGCAAGACAGATGTCGGAGATATGGACTTCTTCCGATAGAACGTATTTTGAATTAATTCTGGCAGACGAAAGTGAACGAAAACTAGTGTTCAGTTGCGGTCCAATTTCGTTCTTCGTGATTTGTCCAGACTGCAAAGCGGAAAAGGAAGAAGACAGGAAGAGATGGGTAAATCCTGCCTCCCGTTCAGTAACGCTAGGACCTAGCTAAAAAGCAAGACTTCGCCGGATTACGTGAGATATTGCCGTGCATTTTAAATGAGAGCACGTGACTTTGACTAGGTTTTAGCTAGGTCCTAGCGTAGGTCCTAGCGTCTACTGAACGCACGCCAGCTTGCCCGGGTCTATAGCCTGGGGCTACTCCACTGTTTTAGGGTGTGCAACTGAGAAATTAGTACATGCACCTTTTGTTTTGTATTGTTACCTTATTGTCTTATTGAAAGTTTATTAAAAAACAATCACCCCGATTATCAGCCAATTACTGAACTAGTAGTAGTAAAAAATAATTTGCCTGCCAACGAACCCCCTGTCCCCCTAGGCAACACGTAGCCCCGCGGTCGATGTAATTGTCTACGAACCCGCATGCCGACAATGGAAAGCCTACCACACAATTGGTGTAGTCGATAGTGAGGTTTTTAGGCCCATTCTATCTATTACAGGGAGCGGCTGTTGAGAGTGTTCCAAGCAAGCACAACTAAGATGCCTGACAGCTTTTTACATTTGCTCGGATGGGAAATTACAAATGCCGTATTGCCCGAAAACTCCCCGACTGTTTTTTTAGTCAAGTGGAAAGTCAATTTTGCCATATTTGTGAAAAAGTGGGATATTTTGATGGCGTGGCGGAAAACTAAGCGAAACAGTCCTACCAGTAAAAAGGGGACTGGCTGCAGGCTTTACAAAACTAGCGGATGAACGCTTCTGTTGCAAGCAGTCTGGTACACGTTGTCATGCACAGTCTGGTACACGTTGTCATGCACAGTCTGGTACACGTTGTCATGCACAAGCTGCTCAGGAGGGCCCATTCCACTGATCACATGACACCATTTTTATGCTAAGAAGTGCTTACTTCGTCCCACTAGGCCACAGTGCCACCTCTGTTTGAGACCATGCTCTGCTGAGCGTAAAGTGACCAGCAATGGCAAGCCCATTGTTACTTGTTGAGCCTGATTTCATGCGACGACGAAGCATGGGTGGCGCACCACAGGGAGTTGGCAGGCTATAGCCTCCCTCCTTTTTTTAGTGCTGTGCCGCCCATGCAAACTGTAAGGTCTTTCCAAGTTCAGAAAAATGACTTCTAGAGTGAGTAATGTACAAATTGATACCAATGCTGCATCTGGTACATTGGGTGATGCCTTTGCTGCTCAAAATGACTGGGCAGGTTAAACCATAGGGGGACTTATTTCGATCTTTTAGAACAAACCTATTATACACCATAAGGAAAGAAGGGAGTATTGCGTATTCCATTCACATTTACGTGGAACTTCCAAAAGTGAGGCGAGGTTTGTAATCTCGCCACTACGTGACGCACTTGATTACCTGCTGCCTGACCTTTGTTTGAGATGAGACAATGAATGACCCTGACCGAAGATCAAGCTGCAGGAAATCATGGCAATTGACACATGTGTCACATAGTGGTGAGATTGTGAACCTCGCCAGACTTCCCCCATTTCTATACAGGTTTGTTATGGTGTATGCATTACTCACTTCTTTACTTATGGTGTATGGTAGATGTACATTCTAAAAGATCAATTAAGCCAACTCATAGAGCCTGTACCCAGTCTTGGCCCTCAGATAGGCACCATCTTCTAAGCATCATCGGGTTGTTCCCAGGCACGTCACCATCAGTGATGGTTCATTTTTCCTTTCAATAAGAAAATTATGGACTGAGTTTTAACATTGTGTACTAAATGTCTAGCAGATAGAAGATGGATGTAACATATGTCCTCGGCTAGGAGATATCCCTGGGGTTTACTATTTTTGATGGGGCAGTGCAAGTGGAAAATTGGAATACCCACCTATTTAGAGAGTGAACTTGAAAAAGGGGTACCACATATAAAGGGCTTCTATAAAAAGTCAGCCTTCGGTAAGCTTCTGTTTCAGAAACATCTCCCTTTCATGTCTCGGTTCGTTCTATAAACGTAACGTAAACGTAACTTAACCCTTTTGCAGATATTCTTTTTCTACCCAAATCTTGTTGCTAAAAATTTGTATATCTTAAGCAACCAAGCTTCTAAAAATAAAGATGACTTCTAGTTACCCTTTTGCATGTTGTTGTAGATGGGACTTTATACGTTTTGAACCCAGCCTAAGAGAACCTTTTTGTAGGTAACTAAATCAAAAAGTGCATTCTTTTGTAGGAAAAGGCACCCAGGTTTTGTAGGGAAACTAGTTGTAAGTTATCTATCTGAGTTACAAGTCCGTATCCAAGTACTCGTGGCAAGTTCGCAAATGCCTGTATTCGGTTACATGCGGCTATATGACATGAAGTTGCTTCAATATCTGGTATTAAGGCACATGTGCTTAGGTTTATATGGGAAACACTAGAGTAAAACCAAGGGACCAATAGGGGACTTTTCATATTGGCACTCTCCAGAGTAGTGAGAGTATGAATTTAACCTGATCCCAACTCTGGTTTGGTTAACAGAAATTCACTGCTACATGTAGTGGTTCATTAATTTAAAAACAGAGGAATAAAGTCCACTGTCAACCCATCCCATTGTTTGATAAGGTTAAGTTCACCAATTTATTTTAGCTTCTTGACAACAGCTAGGATCAAAATTCTCCAGCTTTATCAGTAGCAGCCACTGGCTTTGGCGCGGACTCTTCCTTGCAGTGGGAAATGCATGGAACATGATGTCCTTGTTCATTCATTAATAATTCAAAAGGCATGCCTTTTTTCCATTAGACATTAGTACATCCTATCATTCAGCAATGGAATATCGCCACCATTATGATAACAGGAAAGGTGTTCATACCAGTAGGTTGAAACCTTCAGTCTGCATTACATGAGATCTGTAGGTGGCGCTGAACACCTGTCCATCTAAGATCTGCTTGCCGTATGACGGGATAGTGAATTCCAATATGGTGCGACTATTTCGAAATTCAGCCATTTCCAAAATGAGTTTGAAATTGACTTATCCATTATGAAATGGTAAATTGTGATGCGCCATTCAAAAATAAATCTATTAATTGAATGAAAAGTAATTACAAAAACATATCTATGGCAGGAGAAATTAATGGGAATTAATTTCCTGCTTAACATTACATGGATTGATCGCCACATGACCGCAGGTGTTTTGCGGCTTTAGTTACATTGCATCTTTTGACTCGGATCTTTGTGAGCCTGAGCATGATTCTATTGGAAAGCAGTGCTATCTGACGAGGCGTGTAGTCTGTGCAGTGCTAGACAATGCCAAGTATAACTTGTCGTATTAAAAATTGATGTATCGAGTGGATATTCATTATTTTATGAAGAACCAGTCGAAACTATCACCTTGAATCCAGCACTGGTGTCATCCCATTCTGTGTTGACAGCCCAGTACAGCAAACCAGCTTTCTGACATATCAGTAAGAATTATTAGTCTCATTTAGGCTCTATGTAGTCACGTTAAGTGACCTTAATTAAGTCAAGTTTGGGACCTTGCAGTGCAGACTAAGACTCAAAACTGCGTATTGCATGGTTGACTTATTTACTGTACAATATAGTGGAAAGGAAGAATTACAATTTATGAAATTTCCTAGCAAAAATAAGTTTCGAGAACATTATTCGTTTTTAGGATAGCTTGTGCTGTGCAAAAGCCATAAAACATCACTCGAGGTAAAAGTGGGCATTCGTAGCATGATAATTAGATAATAGAAAAATGACAATTTTTGCAAATTTTGCAGAATTACTCCACTTGCCATATATCACTTTCTTAAGTAAACTGAACAATGTTCTGGTGTCTTGTTTCAGGAAAGTCACTGAATGTATTTGCATGCTCTTAATTATGATAATATATAACATGAACTAAACGACAATGCTATTTTAACATAATCTATGCTACATAAAGTGCAGTTGTATTCATTGACAAATTGTGAATGTGAAAACAAAAAAATCTGCCAAAAGGTGACCTTTACACTAATGATGTACCTTGGGAGCTCATATAGCCTCCATCATGCCAATACTACGCCACGATACTTACAGGACATGGTTCAGTGATTTGCGGCAGATCATTTTTGCCACAAAACTCGTTCTTAAAAACATTTGGCAATTTTCATGCTCCTTCATAATCGTTGCTATATTTTGTGTTTCTAACTAATTTGGTCAAGCAATCACAGAGATGAGGAATTAGCCTGCAAGAAATTTGATTTTGCACTCCACACAACTATTTCTGGAAAATTATTAAATTTCACTTGAGCAAAAGTACAAAGGCTCTGAGAATATCCCCCCAAACTGCCAGTTACTGAGATAGTTTCTTTGAATTATTCATAGACTGTGATGCACTCATAATTACTTGGCTAAATCTTTTTTCAGCAATCGCGAAGTGGAGCGTAAGGCCAAATTGATATTTAGTCCTAAAAGGTTGCTTAACCCCGTCTTGATGATTTAAACCATCGTTGTGTCACCTGCTGATGCAGCCATTGGTGTCAATCTTGAAATATAAAATCAGTAATGAGCTATAAAGATCCGTACTTTCTGTGTCACAGATTGGATATTATGGTTCTTAGTGGATGATGTTTCCCTACAGAGCAATTCTCTAAAAACCTAGGTTGTACTTGCCTGTTTAGCAGACTTTGAAAGGAGTTTTAAAATTTTCCTCCAAACCTTTGAGGGTTGTCGAGGGTTACACAGCATTATTTTGTTTCAGAGAATTAGATGGGAACGTCGTTTTGATATCTGTTAATAGGCCAAAACTGGGTTTGGTATTCGTTTAGCTCCCTTTCATGAAACAGACCTGGGCCCGGTCTCCAATCTTTTTACTCGAAATGGAACTCGAAATTAGGTTCGGTATTTTCTACTCTACTTTTGGGCGAACTCAAGATAAGTGTCTATTATTCTATGCTCGAGTACACAATGACTTACGTAGATAATTTATTGCCCTTAGTTCACAGTTTGTAAACCCAATATTAAAGCAATAAGTTCGAGTTTGAACTCGAAATTTCGAGTTTTTACTCGAGTTTGTAGCACGAATATAAGGGCCTTCAAGGGCAAACTTGAACTAGAAACTCCTATGCATAAACTATAATGTATTCGAGCACAGTCTGATAACCAATTATCTTAAGTTCGCACAAAAGGAGCAGAGAAATTGCCCAAAATATTTTCGAGTTCGTTTCGAGTACAAAGATTAGAGACCGGGCCCTGGTATCAAAATCAATTTTCTTCGGAGGCCTATTTGCTTTTTGAAAGCAATCCGATCACATTCTTCTCTTTTGTTTGATTTCAACAGTTTCAATAAAATATGTGACGGCCATTAGGCTTCAACAGATGAAACTAACCCACCATGAAAAGCAACTTACTGAGCATGGCGTGCGTTTCCTAGATGCGAGAACCTCGCAAGATCACGCAAGACTTTGGAAGATATTGCATGTATTACAAGACTTTGCAAGATCTTGCGTGTACCACAAGACTTTGCAAGATCTTGCATGTATTACAAGACTTTGCAAGATTTTGCATGTATTACAAGACTTTGCAAGATGTTGCATGTATTACAAGACTTTGCAATATCTTGCATGTATTACTAGACTTTGCAAGATCTTGCATGTATTACAAGACTTTGTAAGATCTTGCATGTATTACAAGACTTTGCAAGATCTTGCATGTATTACTAGACTTTACAAGATCTTGCATGTATTACAAAACTTTGCAAGATCTTGCATGTATTACAAGCAAAGCACGTGATCATACTACTTTCCTTCACGAGATTCTTTGATCTGTGGAATTCAGCCCTGGTGTGAAGCCCAGTTATTCTCGAGCTCAAAGATCAGTTCTAATCTGAGAAGGGAACAAAATGAGACCGATTGCTTAAAACACAAAATGGAGAAAAATTATATTGTTGAAGAGGCTGGTGCACCGGGACAAAATTCATTTTTTTTCATTTTTTTTCATTTTCTAGTTGTTTAGTGTTCCTACCTCCATACAAAAGCTTTGGGTATATGCTGCAATATTAGAAGCCCTTGAAAATGATAAATGGGCTGCGGTACTTTGACAGTTCAGAATTTTACTGTCAGTTGATTGGCCTGAATTTAAGAGGTTATGTTAATTAGGTTGATTCATTTCAATTTCAGCATGTATGGAGTGATAACGAAGATGTGATAGAAAACCTAGTAGAAGTTCAAATGTTCATCGACAGTCATTGCCATTGCTCTATAACAGAGATACTTAACAAAGTCAACAAGGCCTTACAACCGGTGAGTGAAAGATACAAAATAATCATTACAGGAACTACCATCAATATTCACTTTTATCAGCGTAGTCTTTATGTCGTCATCTCTTCTATTCAAATGTCAGTGATTGTGAAACAGCACTCAAGTATGATGCATTTTTGCCCATGAGGTAAAATTGAATTTATGGAAATACGCTTTATGAATACTGTATAATGGGTGGCGAATGTTTATTGTTATCCCAGTAAAGTTCCGAGAGTGTATGAACCAGCAAGAGTTCACTTCTCCAGAATGGGTTGAGGGGAGTGTTTCCTGACCAAGGTTTTACCTGTGCAACCGGAAAAAGATGGACAGCCTCCCATTGCTACTTCTTTCTTTTACCCTCTCATGACGATACCACTATCCAGTACCACCCAACCAGGACAATACCACTAGCCAGTATCACCCACTCAGGATGATACCACTAGTCAGTATCACCCACCCAGGATGATACCACTAGCCAGTACCACCCACCCAGGACGATACCACTAGCCAGTACCACCCACTTTTCAATTCCCTGTCAAATTTTAGTAAGATTTTTTTAGAGACCTTTGAAGACAGGTGATTGTTTCGACACTACGAGCAACTGTGTTTCAAGCTTTCAAACAAAAAGGCCTGTCGTGTTTTCAACGAAGTTTGTGTTAACGAAGGGCTGCTACTGAATTAGATACTAATATGAAATCCAGCATCATCAAGCTGTTGCTTGTGGTAGTGTGAAAGGGGCTTGAGGTTAATGTTTAAATGCTTCGATTGTTGTTTGATTATTTTTCACCGCCTTTCTTGCTTGCTTTTAGTTGCTAGGTCATGCAGCAGGGGGCTCTGATGATGACTCGGATGTTGACGATGACTTCGATGAAGCGTACTACGAAGCCGATGAAAGCCAGGACTCAAAGTCAGAGGACATCAGAGTACACTCATCGAGCAGTGATGAAGATGAAGTCTGTGAATATGACACAGGCCAGGCCAACCCCACTTGTGTACACAGACTGCTTAAAGGTCAGATAATAATGTCATAGCATGATCCCAAAATACCACTTTGCCACTCTAATGCTGACCTATTAACCCACAAGACTGCATCAATGGGGCATTTGTACCACTACTTTATTTTGCAACTGTACTTATCATCAATGGTATTTTTTTCAAAAGAATTAATTTATGTGTCATTCTAATGTCAGTCACGTTTTACAGCTCAGCGAGTAGCAATAGTTGACATCAGGAAATCCTAGGAACTCAATGTGATGCCTGGTATCGTTCTTTACAACCCAGAAGTGGGTTTGTGGTATTTATGAAAATTGTGGTCTTTATGAAAATTAGTTAAGTCATACAATGCATTTTTTACCTCTGCAACAGCGGGTCATGACTATTGCTTGCTTGTAGTGTATGTGAATACCAGTGTTTGCCTGAAGTAAGCCCCTGGTCTTGGTCGAGGCCAACCGAATAACATGGCTTACGCGCTTATGAGTATGGTTCCTGTTTTCTTAACATGACTTGTGTGCCTGTAAACTCCTGCCCGGACTCCCACAACACGGTTTAATCACCCTTGCACTAACAGACATGACTCATTTACTGCAAACACGGTACCTGAACAAAATGTACATTTCCGCAACTTCCTGCCTGTCAACAATGAAGGTGGTGAATATGTGTTACCCCTGCATTTTGCCCTGTTAAGCTGGCTACAAAATGGAATTTGAATTCGACCTTTCACTGTCATAAAATGGGTCACTATATTTCTTACCATGGTTGGATTTTATTGCCATTTCCAGTCAGAAAATGAAAACCATTAACTACTTAGGAAATGATTAAGTGTTTATTTGGGTTTGCAAACCCCATAATTGTGAAATGGAAATGACATGCATGCGCACATTGCCTTTCACTTGAGTTACTAGCTCATTTGGCTACAATTCAATATCAAATGTGTTTTAAAGTCACTGTGGTTTTAAACTGCGAAGTGCTTCAGTTAAGAATTCAACATTGACGGCTAACCAGCGGCAAAATGACCCTTCGATTCTGGTTTGCCGGAGTTTGATATCATTTTTGTGCTTTAACTATTCAAGTAAGATAGAATAATCATATTGATTCTGTTGTTCTTTTGATAAGAAACAAAATGTGCTTTATACAGATTAGTTCTCGATAATATTGAAAGTACTCACTCACAACATCTTGGGGAATGTGTACACAAGCAGTGAAGAACCTGTGACCTGTGTTTATAGGTTCTGCAGCCATGTTTGCAGTTGGCGAACAATGTAAGTTGAGTGAGTCTGTAACCTATGCTTAATAGGCCTGTAATTCATGCTTCATGGGTCTAGGCACAAGTTAGTGAGTCAGTGACCTGAGGTTACAGACCTGTGAGCCATGTTCTTAACTAGCTAGGGGAGCTATTTTCGTAAGTGCGTGAGCCAGGTTGTTCAGAGAGCCTGATCAGGAACAATACAAAGATAGCTTTCAGATGCTACTTTATCCACTGGTCTTTAAATATGGATGTATTTGAATTTTTTTTCATTGCTTTGATTCATAACACACTCCTTGATTTATATTTCTTTGTATGCATTAGTGGTATTTAGATGCCCATCTTTGTGTTGCCTGTTTTGTGGAGATCCTTACTAGCATTGGTCTGTTTCAGATCTTAAGAATATGAAGAAAGCCAATGGGCAGTTTGGTGTACAAGGTAACCCCCACAGCAACAATCTGTTGATCTGGGTGAGTGAGCTAACTCGCACTGTACTTACAAGTGGACAGTCTGACTATACACATTAGGACGTTATCCTGTTGACCACAACTTGTTCGATCGGATAGCAAACGGAACAGTTGGCCAGTTGACCAGTGTAGCCAGTAGCTTACATGGTGCGGTATTGGTGGTTGGAGGGCTAGTTCTCTTTTGTTCGATAATTGCTCTAATCCCGATAAGATCATATCTAGCCTGACTGGGCTGTGCAGTTAAAAATAAAATATAAGTTATATTAAAACATAAACCAATAACAATTCTGAATTCCTCATCAAACGCTGATTGTGTTTAGTTTTTGAATAACCAAAATTGTCCAACTAGACTGAAGTTAAGAGAATCTAATTCTGTCGGAAAGCATTAGTTTCAGTAACTCTTTGAAGCATGGTGGATAATTGGCCTGCCTGTTGTTATACCAGACAAAATACTGCGCTCAGCAATTAACAAAGGAGCCAGATGTTATCACATGTTTAGAACCTGCATAAGTTTGGTAAAGTCACTGCACTAAACAGGAGAACACCCTAATGAGACCAGTTAAAGGAGCATTTCCACTATTTGCCATTAGATGAAAATCATGCAATAAAGAAGATGTCATGTTAAAGGGAAAAGCTAACATAAAATAAGACAGCGCAATGCGATCATCTATAACTATGTGTACAACAGATAATGAAATGAGGAAATGGAAATTATTGGTCACAGCGAAAGTATGTAATAGTAAGGAAAATGGCAATAGTTTGATTTTCACTGAACGAATGAAAGCTTTTTCCAGGGAAGGGACCCTGATAGTTATGTGGAGATGTTTATTGTGCTTTCAGGATGTCCAGCTCACAAGCATTCCTCCAGACACACATCTTGGCCAGGATTTGGTCAAATATTCTCAGAAGTACAATGAAGAGGTACGTCTCCCCACCAGAGTGCGTTTTAGACTGGGGTTGTGTTGCAAGTGAAGATTTGTAATATCTAATTATGCTATTTGGTATTAAAAGACTACCCTGCTGCCATTTTTGTGGAGTTATTATGTTGTAGTTTTTTTTCTGGAAAATTTAACCATACTGTATTTGTTTCTAGCCACGAAATCCTGTGTATGTTTTTGTTAGGATTAACGTAATGTATTTGAAGTTTTCAATCTTATTTAGTTGTTGCACAATAAATGAGATTACCTTCACTAGAGGGTGTCTCTCTTAACTGATAAACCATGGCTTTTATCAACAGTAGGAAGTGTCAAACAGATCAGGCTCACTTTCTTTTCATAGGGATTTTAGAAATTGCTAGTAATATCACAGATTAATACAATATTGCATGATTCTTTCTGACTATCTGTTGACATTTGTGTTTTTGTATTATGCTTAATTTTGTCTGTTTTAGCCTGTTGTACAGCTAGAAATGAAATTTCCCACTGACTATCCTATGGCGCCTCCTTTTGTCAGAATTCGCAAGCCAAAGTTCAAGTTTTTAACAGGTACATTGTTAGGGGAGTTGATCTTCTTCCGTGGACATTCTCATTAATAGAGTCCGTTTCTCATATGTTCTTATTGGCTGTATTTCATTTCTCATTAACGGTAACTCAGTTCTTACAAACTCATTTAACCACATTTTCACTGACTGAAGGCAGTGAGTTGCCTGGGCTTGACACTATGTGGTAAATGCTTGGTACAAAACATCAAATTTGTTACTATACTTGGGCTGGGAACATATGCACTTCATTTGAAAAGAATTGCATTCACGAGAACAGAATTTTGGCATGTGAGAAAAGAACTACAGCTTGTGAGAAAAGAAGTATATTAATGAGGAGAGGAAAATGCTGTTTGGTTAGTGAACGCCCTTGCAGTTGAGATTGTGGGATTTTTCTGCAAGCAAAGAACATAACTTAAAGATCATAAAGAATAAAATACATGACTGCTACCTAGACTGTCTTTGTCACAGATGTTGAAAATATAGATTTTATTATAACTATTATTCATCATATTAAGGACTTTCTTGCCACTCTTGCACCATTGGTAATTAAGTGTTATGATGTTTCAGGTCATGTAACAATAGGTGGCAGTATGTGTAATTAAATGTTATGATGTTTCAGGTCATGTAACAATAGGTGGCAGTATATGTAATTAAATGTTATGATGTTTCAGGTCATGTAACAATAGGTGGCAGTATATGTATGGAGCTATTGACTAAGTCTGGCTGGCGACCAATCAATGACATTGAGGTGAGTGAATCAAAAACAGCATTGATTAAGAAATCTCTAGGAAGCTGTCACATTCCCCATAGTTGTGCAGGTTAACACTTAGTGCGTCAAATGAAAATCTCAAATATCAGGGTGGACATTAAACCTCTTGACTGAATTTTTGCTATTTTTGATGTTTCTGTCTGTTATGATGGTCTTAACAACTGTTTAGCTTCACAAAAGAACTCTACATAAGCTCTCAAATCTCCAGACTTAATGAGGATACTACAGTCATCAGTGCAAGTTTCAGAAAGAGACCCTTCATTTTTTCCAGTCTTTTGATACAATTCCTTGTAGTTTTTGTTTGCCTTGTGGCCCCTTGGTGTCTCACAAAGAAAATGGTGCGTGGGACATGGACCGAATTTCAAGAACTAAATTTTTGTTTCATTCCAGTTCACGACAGTTGGAGGAAAATAAAATTACTAACTCCGTCATAATCAATTTTCAGGGCATACTCGTTCAGATTCGTTCAGAAATTCTGAGTGATCCTAAAGTTAGACTGGACTTGTCGAACAATAACCCTTACGATGAAACAGAGGCGAGGCAAGCGTTTGATAGAATGGTGAAGAAGTATAACTGGGACTCCTGATGTGTACAGTCACAATCAGCTGCTGATGCAGTTAGGTTACAAGCATATGTGCTCTGACTTGTACTTAATGTAATTCTTTCTTTGTTTTTGGCGTTAAAGTGCATATGACCACCATTTTCAATGTGTTGAGATGTAACTATGTTATCATCACCTGCAAACCTTTGTTAATAGCATTGTATACAGTAATTCTCCACTCATTTTCCACATAAATGATTGACACGTTTCCACATATATGATTGATACGATTGTCATTTAGGCTTCCACATTTTATGTATGTGAGTGCCTGTTGCCGTCATCTTCATGCGGACATCCCCAGTTGTATCTCCCAAACCCTTGCAGTATCTTGGCAGATGCGCTTCAATAAAGTGGACAGAGGATGAAGGGAATTTTCGGAGGGTTCGAACTACCGCTGCACCACCTAGTGACAATTTTAAGTGTTTGTGTTTGCCTTTACATCTGCCAAGTCCATTTTACAAAACTTGGCAGTGTAACCGAGCACCAATGTCACGGTACAATTGTTGAATGTCTCTTGTCATGCTCTGCATTTCCTGCTGACAATTTTAGTATTTTGATTCAGTTTCCTGGCATCCACCTCTCATTTTGCCAAACAGTTTGAAGGATCGTGGTGAAATTTATGTGATATGTTCCTATCTGTGTGACCTTGGCTGACATTGATTTAAGTGATATGTTCCTATCTATGTGACCTTGGCTGACATTGATTTTTGTCTGAATCCAAATACCACTATGCTCCCTAGTGGATTTTTTTGCTCTGGCCTCCATGTCTCTCAAAGTCGGTGAAACATCTCCATGAAATTTGAGGGATACGTTGTTGTTGTCGGTGGTGAGAGCATGGCTGACATTGATTTCCGGGTGGTCTTGAATATTGCTATGCCCCCTAGTGGTAGTTTTACTTTCCTGCACTTGTCTCAGTATCTACTATGTTGGAGAAGGGCCATCATGAAAAATGAGGCATACATTCCCAATGCCATTACTCCCCCTTGTGGCAGTTTTATTTGTTAGACTTACCTCAATATATACCAGGTTCTGTGAAGGATTATGATTTTTTGGGCCTACCTCAACATCTACCAACTTCATTAAGGACTGTTATGATATTTGATAAGTGCGTTGCTGTTGTTGAGAATGTGTTCAGTTCGTGGATCTTTGACCGATGTGTTCTTATAAAGAAGAAGAAAGAACCGGCGCCACCTAACGTCAGTTTACTAGCTTGCTGTCCATTTTAGGTATCTACAAAATGGTTTGAAGAATCAACGAAGTGAATTTCATATGATACAATCAAGATAATACTTTCCGTAAAACTGAATGTTTTCGATGAACTCTGGCTACTGTAGTCCTCAAAATTGTCTGATGGTTGGACTTGCAGTCATGTGACGAGATTTCATGCCTAGGAGATCGTAATATGATGTCATAATTGCCCCGTAGAGGGTATTAATCAATGTCATGATTCATCACTCATGTCACCTTTTATTTATAAGACTTTCTCAAGTTAAGTGTGTTTTCTTAGCCCTCTTATGAGATGAAGTATTAATAATGGTCTGTGACTGCCGAAATTGTTTGTGCAGTTTAAAGAATAATTATGAATTTGAGAAAGGTGTTTCTATTGATGGAAATCTTGCTGCGATTTTTAACACTTCCAGCTATTGTTGCGCTCCCTAGTGGCATGTTTTATTTTTTGCATTTACCTCAACATTTACCAAGTTTGGTGTAGGATCTTCATAAAGTTTTTGCAGATAAGATTTGATCCAGGCAAAAACAGCACACTGTTGTTCGACAGATCCGATTTATGCTGTGCCCTCTTGTGACAATTTTATTAGTTTGATATTCACTTTGTTATCCGCCTCGCTATCTACCAAGCCTCTTGAATAATCATTATAACAAAAGAGTTTTTATGCACCCACATATTTATATGACAACACCAGCACATATTTATAATGGCAATTTTAGTTTTTTACGTTTGCCTCTGTATCTTCAGAGTTCCCTGATGGACTTTCATGAAATTCAGCAAATAGGTTTTAAATAAGAAGACAATGATGCCATTCCGTTTTCGGACAGATTCGATGGAGTTTACGCCACCTTGTGTCCATTTTTGTTATTTTTTGCATCCGTTTTCTGGCATCTGCATGTTTATCTGCCATACCGCTCCAAGGATCATTATAAAAATTTGCAGATGTGTTCTTGATGAGAAAGCCACGACTGATGTTGACTTTTGTAGGGGTCTGACTACGTACTAAGTCGCTCCTTAGTGGCGATTTTGTGTTTTTTGCGTCTGCGGCCAACTCTCCTTAACCCTATGAAGGAGTTTTGTGAAATTTGAATGATGTATTTCTATGGAGCTTATGACAAATGGTTACGAGTGTCGAACTGATCCAAATACCACTGTGCCCCCTAGTGGCTAATTATTTTTTTATGTTTGCCTCTGTATCTTCGGAGTTCAATAATGTATTTCCATGAAATTCGGCAAATAGGTATCTGCTAAGCAGACGACAACATCTTCCCATTTTTGGACAGATTTGATGTTTTCTGCACCACCTGCTGGCCATTTTTGTTATTTTTACTCCCGTTTTCTGGCGTCGGCCTCCATATCTGCCATACCGCTTAAAGAATCATGAAAACGTACAGATACGTTCCTGATGAGAAGGCCACAACTGATGTTGACTTTCGGACAGATCCAACTACTGCGTCGCCCCCTAGTGGTGATTTCTTGTGTGTCTGCAGCCAAATCTCTTTAACCCTTTGAAAGAGCTTCGTGAATTTTGAAAGATTTGCTCCTATGGAGCTCCCAACAAATGATAACAAGTGTCGAACTGATACACATTGTGCCCCTTAGTGGCGAAATGTTTTTTTTTTACGTTTGCCTTTGTATCTTTGAAGTTCATTAATGTATTTTCATGAAATTCGGCAAATAGGTTTCTATTAAGGAGACGACAATGCCTTCCCATTTTCGAACCGATCTGATGTTATGAGTGCCACCTGGTAGCCATTTCAAAAGTCTTGCGTATGTTTTTGAGGTCTGCCTCTCTACCTGCCAAACCACTCAAAGGATCATTATGAAAATTGACAGTTGCGTTCTTGATGCGAAGAACGTGGCTGACGTAGATTTTTGGATGTTTTCAACTATTCTGGTGTCCCCTAGGAGCATCTACGGCTTTATCTCCTTAATCCTTTGAAGGATCTTTGTGAAATTTGGCAGATAGGCTCTAATAGATATGGCAACGGATGATGTTGAGTTTCACACCAATCAGACTATAGCTGTGCCCCCTAGTGTCAGTTGTTTTTTGTGTTTCGTTCTATATCTTAGGAGTTCCTTGGCTTATTTTCATGAAATTTGGCAAATAGTTGTGCATTATAGAGACGGCGCCATCTTCTCAATTCGGATGGTTGTGAGGCATTCTGCGCCATCTTCTCAATTCGGATGGTTGTGAGGCATTCTGCGCTATCTAATGGCCATTTTTATGATACTAAAAACACCCATATATGCACACCGTTTGCGATGCTGTCGTGGATGCATTTCAACGCTCTGCGTTGCTCTTGTTTATTAAGATGAGCATGACAGCTGTCAATCATTCGAGGGATCTGACTACTACAGTGCCCCCCATTGGTAATGATAGTTTCGTTTGCGTCAATCTCACTATCTACTGAGATTGCTTGTACCAAATTTTCAGATGACCGGCACTGCACCCCCTAAGAATCAATATTTAGCTCACTAGTGGTACCTGCTGTAGTGTGGGAAAATACTTGAAATATGATGATCACTTTACGTGGTGGGTGCATATCAAGCTTTGGGGTTGTTCTTGTTTGTTTTTTGAGGGATGATTTCCATCCTGCAAATAATGGAAACTTTTCCAAATGTTGTTTTATGATATCTACACAGTTCAAACCAAGCTATTAATAGACTAAAGTTTTCTTAATCTTTGGTTTTGTTAATATATTGGGAACGTGGTGTGAGAATTTTGAGAAATAAAGTCGACAGATTACATAGGACTTCTACGGAGCCATTGCAACAGTCATTGTGCGTCAAGTTCATTGCTCATACTCATTAATCCTACCAGCCTGAGGAATTTTGGTTTTGTTAAGAAATTTGACAAAGTGGAATTTCATTGGTTGGCCATATTTTGTGCTTAATAGGTGAAGCTGTACCACAATACATTAAATGCTTGATTGCTCCTAATCAACATAATCCTCGGACCATGTTAGTATGTAAGTGCTCTAACTACACAAGTGATCTACAGGTTGGGCTTTGTCTTCTCCTCCAGCGTGATCCGTAATCACCGCACCATGACTGAATGTATTTGCGTGTAAAACAAATACCGTAGTGCTTAGAATTCTTGTGATTTAGAAGAAGATTGTGCATATGGTGACATTGCTGCATTTTGTTGACACTGTGGCTAGTCATAAATTTATTTCCCAAGTCCACTTAATTCTATGATTGCTGTAACAGCATTCAAAAGTAATTAAGAAATTCTTATTTCATAATTATTGTATGTCACTAACAGTTGTGCTTGCGAAAAGTAATCAGACAAAATTGTGTTTCCGGTTCCTGCTCAATCCTCAATGGTCACTCCAGTTGCTCTGATAATGATTTTTTGCTTCCACTCTGCCATCACTACATGAAATTCCAACCGTCGTGCCAGGGAATTCTAGGTCATGTCCCATTACTTTTAGCATGTGCTGTAGTTGTTCGATACCATACTTTGTAACACAAGATTACGTGAAATCATGTGATGTTGCATCTATGGGTTATAGAAGTGTGCTGTTGGTCAGACATTCATATCAGTAAACTCCACTTTCCTGTGCTTCAGAGACCAGAAAGTAGCGAGAGTAGAGAATTCGATAAAATCTTGTCAATTTTGGATGAACATAATTTCCTTGACTGCTCTTTTTTCATTTTTCAAAGGCTTCTAACGTTGTTGTGATTGTTCAAAATGTTATCTTCTGCTATTATACTGAACATGAACGTGAAAAGGCATCAATTTAGGACTACTTTTCTTTTGAGGAAAAATGAGAAAATGAAATTTCTCTCGTCTGCCATATTGTGTCGTAAGTTTGTGAGATTTTGCAGTGATGTGAGTATTGTGTATATTGGCCAGAAGATGTTGCTAGATAACAATTACTGTTTCATCTACTTTCACATTGCTGTCACTAACTTACTGATGCGGTTGGTCTTGTTGTGAAATGATAACGGTTATGTATTAGCCAAATATCTACAAAACTGTACCTTACATCTAAGAAAAAGTACATATATTTCCTAAAAGTAGAAATCCCATAGAATTTGATTTTTGACTTGTGCTAATCTGACGTTAAAAAGGTCATGTGGCCATGTCTTTTTAGTAAAAACAATTACAGAGTTTTGGAGAACAGTGCAAAAATCATATTGTCTGAAAGTTCTGTGTGAATCCGATCAGCCTTTCTGAGGTATGGTTCTCCAAAGTTAGCCAAATTTGGACATTTTGCTAGGGTCCTACATAACCTTAAAGCATCATTATCCTACGTTCTGTCCAAGAATCAAACTTGTGCTTTAGACCACTTATTGTTATAAAATTTGTCTTGAGTTTTTCCTTGCTCAGACAAGAGGTGGTGTTTTGGTTTGCAAAGAACTTACAGTTTGTTATTCATTGAGACCATGCTCAACATACCATGTCAAGCCAACTTGCAGAGCCTGGGTCTCAACACACCATGTCAAGCCAATTTGCAGAGCCTTGGTCTCAACACACCATGTCAAGCCAACTTGCACAGCCTTGGTCTCAACACACCATGTCAAGCCAACTTGCAGAGCCTGGCTCTCTATCAAAAATGAGTTGCGGCTTCTTTCAAAGTCCTGAAATCACCTCCAGTTTGACTAATAAACAATGTGAGACCAATTTCATAATGCCGAGTGGTCTAAATCCAAAGTTGTTTTTTGTGATGAAAGGCAAGTTGATCACCGCTTTAAATTCATGGTAAGACTTCCTCAATTTACTGCGGACTATGTGGGAGGCATTGAAGTTTTATTTTGTCTAGTGTTCTCATCCACAACAAAATTCTTTTTGATTGTTAGCACAGTTTGTATTGCGCAGTTGCAAGAATTGATGAAATTCTGATTGTATTGAGCAATGCAGTGAGCTTTTGAGAAATGGAAAAATGGACCATCTTGGTTATTCATGTTGTTTGAATTTGAAAAAACTTTCCGTACCAAGCTGATAATGACCAGTTTGTCGATTTTAACTTTTGAATCTAGTATATTTTTGTATTATAGTGTACAAGAAATTAGCATATTCATTGACTTATTTAACATCTGTATCTTTGTTGTTACAAATGTCCATCCAACTTGTTACTCTGCCTTCTGCCTCATATTTTAGCAGTTATGCAAGCAGAGCATTTTCATATTTCAGTGCTAATTTGTTGTCACATATCTGGCCTCCTGAATAGAGCATTGTGTTGTTGTCCGATGGTCTTAAATTTGTTCATATATTTTTTCAGCGATAATCATGTGTTTCTTTTGCTATTGCTCAAGTTGTCTGTAAATCCATCTGACTAATGTGAGCTGCAATATAATTTCCATATCAAGCTTTCATTGCGTTGATTTCAAAGTTAGACAATTCACCTGCTGAGCCACCTGTAGAGGTGTGTCTAATGATATACCTGCAACGTTGTGGAACAGGTGCTTCTGTACGGGCATTGGAGTATGCAGGTGTATTTATCAAATAAAACAAAAGGCTTAGCAGGGCACTAAATTGAAATGTTCTGCTGATGTTTCCCATTATGTTTAGTGTGTGCACAATTCAGCAACAGCTGGGTT
Organism: Phoronis australis; assembly: GCA_002633005.1. Taxonomy (NCBI): domain Eukaryota; kingdom Metazoa; phylum Phoronida; family Phoronidae; genus Phoronis; species Phoronis australis. Next base: position 423,023 of record NMRA01000083.1, read on the forward strand.
TTAGTTGAAGCCAAAAGCCTAAACCTTTGCCTGGCATGACATGTTGACTGACACTATTTTGGCATGATTTGATATAATAGTCTGATTGACTGAGGGCTACATGTGACCCTGAGGTCAAGGACTCGCCATAATTTTTTTCATTTTCATTGTGACACGTCATAGGATAATGAATATAGAGTAGAACTGAACAAAATGATGGAGTCTCACTATTTTCGGAATTTGCTGAAAAATTAGTTGTCCGTGAATGCAATGTGTTGATGTCCTAACATACATGTAGGACCTTATTGACAAGTTTGTGTGTTTTGCTAAATATCTACAAAACTATAAATTTTAACTTGGTAAAAGTATATATTTTCTGAAAGTAGAAATCCTGTACAATTTGCTTTTTGGGTTTTTGCCAATCAGCCATTGATTGGGTCACGTGACCATGTCCTGGTAACATTTAGCACAAAAACAAAGGTGTCGATAACATTAATCAAGTTTTATTTGATATAAATGTTCAGGGTAAGATCTCAAAAAGGCTGTTATGGTTTTCTTGAATATTTCATTTTCGCTTTGTGCAACTTGAATTTTTTTCGTGAAAATTCTAGGTAACTCATTTTTGGCTTTTCCATGTGACATAGTACGAAATTCCAGTTATGCTTTAATTAGAGTTAAATAATTACTAAAATGAGGGTGCTTTAGTACTAGCCCACAGTAGCCTAGATCTGCAAGTGACTTGGGGAAAATGAATTGGCTAATTCTGGTATGTGCATAAGTATCATACGCCACGTGATTCATACTCTAAAATAGGGAGACTCACCAGTGGTATAAAGGGTCCTTTTCAGGGATTGGACTTTTCCTCTTTTACGAGAATTTCCTCTTTTCTGGTTTTGATTTCCTCTTGTGCAATTTTCAGTTTCCTCCGTTTTCATTTTTTTATCATTATTTTGACTTTATTCATGCACAAAAAACGCTGGTTTCTTGGAGTTAAATATTACAATGCCAAAGATTTTATTCTACCACATAAATATTAGCCTATTTATTTGTAGAACAATAGGTTACCTGGAAAGATTTCCTCTTTTTTGTCATTGATCATTACAAGGCCTGCTTTAACAATCTGAAAACGTCTGTGAAAGCAGAAAATGATACACCTGGATGGGGGTGTTTGTAAAGTAAGCGTCCCTTGTGGCTACCTGAATGCATGCATTAAAGTTGTAGCCTGGTTTCACTAGCTGCAGCTCTTGAACTAAGTTTGTTTATACTCCCAGTAGTGGGTTGTTCGTTCAGAAAATTCTCTGGTATCCTTGTAAAATCTGAGGAAATCCATATTACCATTAATGTTTCGTATTTTCCTTTATTAAATTCAGAATATTCAAGGGTGGCTTCCTGTTGCAGAGACAGCAGATACAAACTCAAGCTGTAAAATACTACATTTTTGTCAACAAACTCAAATGTATATAAACCAGCTGTTTTACTTAAAAATATAATTTTTTTGGAAATGGCATTCAAATCTGAACTGAATCTTTTTGATGTTGGTGCACAGCTTTCAGCTCACTCAAATTTTAAGCAGTTTAATATCATTAGTTTGGTAACAGAAGGTGTATTTATACATTTCGTTTATGTCAGCCTTTTGAAACAAATGCTTCATAACCACACCCATTGAACTTAACAGATGGCGCTGTAGTATATCCAGCTTATAAATGGTGTAGCAGAATGCTCATCAGTTTTTGGCGAATCTTCATATTATAAAGCCATGGGCGTTCAAGAAATGCATGTTTGCGACTATTTTTTGTAATCTGTCTTGCCAAAATTTTTTTAACCCTTTTAGACAATTATGAATTTATACACTTCGTGGCAATAGATGAATTCAGACTCTGAATTTTGTAGAAAAATTATAAGATTGAATGTAGCTACCATTTTCCATTGTTTTGGTACAAAAGTTATAAATTTGTGAATTCTGACAAAGTGCCTACACAACTAATGCTTTGAGTTCTAGTTATAGTAAGTGTTTATTACAAATATTCAAGGCCATGGGCCCAAACTACAATTACAGCAATTAAAGTTATTTACTAGACTGAGGCACAAACATTTCTTTATAGAATGAATCTTACAAAATGAATGGTAAGTGAAATGACACCTTTGTCAGGATTTTTCATAAAACTAATAAATTTGTTGACACTGGGACTGGTCCAACATTTTTCCTGTATAAATCTAACATATCTAAATCATGGAAGTGCTGGACATACAAGTATAAAATGATGTTCATCTGCGATGGTATTTGGACAGAAAAGACGCGCGGTCAGAATAAGTAACTGAATTATGCCTGCCAGTTTCGACAGCTAAATCGTGATTCGCACAACGAAATCGCGTCATTCTGTGAATTTTCTAGGCAAATCCAATAACAACTAATGTTCAAATGTGTACTCTAATTTAAATTGAAAAAAGTATCTTAACTTTGACTTCTTATCAACATCTCTCTGCCACCCCTGTATATAACAATCAAAACGTTGAGAAAAATATTTATAAACGTCATCTCGCAGGCAACATCCTGATTTAACGAGACCTCATAAAAACCATATATTCATAGAAGTTTTTTAACTGCGGACGCCCAGTTATAGTGACACCTTCCATTGGAATTCAAATTCAACAATAAATTTTATGCTTTTGTATATCTGTTAGAATGCATCTTCAAAAATTTTGAACCAGTACTTGATACATTTAATGTAATATTTAATAAACAATGGGTAGCGACCACATTCGCTTTATACTGCAGAATTTGAACGGGTAGACCTTACACCCAGGACCATTTTACCAAACTAATATGAACACGTTCAATACACTCATACTTTACCAAGCCCACACTTCTGCACCATAGTTTAAGGTCGGATAAACTGGTAATCAAAAGTCTACTTTCTTTTTGTTTTTTAAAATTCACCAGTCATGTGCAGCTTCAAACTGTACCAAAGGTAATACAAACCATGGTTCTCACAGGAAAGAGCCAATCCCAAGGGTAATACAAACCATGGTTCTCGCAGAAAAGAGGCATCTCCATAGTGACTTTTTAAGTTTCTCAACCAAGGACATTTCTTAAATGTAAGACACAATCTGTGTGAAGTAAGTTAAGCTGTTCTGTAAACCTTCGTTTTTGAAATTTGTTGCTGTGCATCATTCTGTGTACTAAGGTTATCATCGATCATAGTATAGTTGCCCCTATATTGACTGGACTGCTCAATGATTAGAGACTATTGTTTTGCTAGCTTCTGCTACGCTGATCAAAATCTATGTTCTATATGCAGAGAAGTAGATTTGGTGCTGCAAAAAGCTACTAAAATTATATCATCATGTCTGTAACAAAACTGTTTCATAAGTTTATATCAGAAATAATTGAAATATATATATATCGTGCAAAATGTTGACATTGCGCGTAGCTGAAATACTTTATTTTTGTTTCAGAGCAATTACTAATACCACCATGAAGAACTTGCGCTGGTATAATTTGCACTCATTTTTAAAGCTTCCCTTATTCCGGGTAACCTGCATGATTGCTAATTAAGAGAAAAATTTGTCATTACTGAACGTTGGTGCCAGCAGCCTTTCAAGCAAGCACAAATACACAATGCGTCCTCTCTTGTCTGAGTATCACTCACAGTCCTGAATATTTCAATGTTCATAAATGTACAAATCATTCACCTTTGAGAGAAAGTGCACTGAAATTGGTGGAAGCCAACATTTTTAACGAATGAAATAGCCCAGCAAAAGCACCATGCCTATAGCTCGTTTACATTGTTCTGTCATGTATCTTCAACAAGAACTTCAGAGCACTTTTATCACACAATGGCCAACAGTGATGCAGGAACTAAGCTTGACTACATGCGAATGAGACACAGAATTTGTCTTCATGGGCAGTTTTCATCTCAAAAGATGCATTACAGCGTTTTTGTACATGGTGGGTGACTAGGGTGCTGCAAAGAACGCCCCTGAAAATGGTACTAACCTTTCTTATAATGCAAAACAAACAAAAGGGAGTTATTGTCACCACAAGTATTTTATTTGAAAATATACATACACAATGTCTTTACAATAACCATATTACAACTACCTGGATCATGATCATGGATCTTGTACAACATGCGGAATTTGAAAAACTACCAACAGTTGCTGTTAAGTAAACTTTAATCTCAGCAACATCCTTTCATTTGACACAAACACAATTGCTAAATTGTAATTTTTCAAAGACAGAAATCCCCAAAATATATCAAACTGTAGCTCAGATATATCTGTGTGGTGCATACCATGCTAAAGTAGAATTAACAAATTTTCTTAACTCTTCATGGAATCCTACCTGTCTATCAAATTGTGTCTTAAAGTGAACAATTTTTACCATACTCTATTTCTGAAAACTGCAAAAACGATAACCTCCTTCATCAAGGTCCTATGTCAATGATAACATCACTACACTACATCAAGTTGGCACCAGAGAGAAAGATAGAGGTAAGCCAAAATAATACAAAATACTGTGTATAATTTCCCTGAATACTGTGTTGGTACACTGTTCTTTGGCAGTTCCCTTTTAGTTGTCTAATACGGTAAAATCTTGCCAATTTCGTACTAAATAATTGCCAGAACTGTTCATTTTCAAAGTATTCTAATGCTGTTGGGATTGCACACTATTTTTCCATAACATTTTCTGGTGGTAGCTATTGTATAGAACTTGAAATGATAAAGTATTTATGTGGTGCTTCTTATCTTTTGTGAAAAAATACTATAAATTTCGTTTTGTCTTGACAAATTATGTCCTAAATTGGTGAGTTTTAACCGTAAGTTGACAAGGGGTTGCAGATAATGGCTCAGTAAGTTGGCATTAATGGATTCTCCCTTTGTCATGATTGTTACATCACCATACAAGCAAGTCAACGGAATATTTAAAAGCAGTCATCATCAATAATAATGTTGAGTCCTTACAATTCACAATCACCCTTCCTAGCGTGTGCAGTGTCCATTTAGTGAACGAGGACTATGTCATACACAGAATTTTAACACTACGTGTAGCAATAAGTCTTCAATTCTGTCATCGGTACACAATATAAAGCACACAAATTTAATACAGCATCGGCCGATTCCATACCATCAGATAACCACAATGAATACTTCTTTAAACCTATAGATAAACGAGATCATATCTTCCTGCACATATGTTCTTATACACTATAGCTACCAAGCATACAACCACAATTGTATGTAACAAGTTCACTTGGCCTCAGTCCCAAAGTGACAACATTTAGCAAAACAAAACACAAATAACAACTGGTTGAGATATATGTAACATAGATCAGCTGCTAATGCCCTCTATAGGTGAAACTGAAAGACAAAGGCAATATAACATTTACTACAACACATCAAAGATCATGCAACAATTGAATGATAAAATACTTTAGTCATCAATAATTTGTATATCCTTGTATTCCTCTCATGAACATCCATTGTTCACTGGGAACCAACACCATTCATTAAGCAATGTGAACAAACATAAGGGAGATAGTCAAGTGTCTATGCTGCCCAGCTGTCACCTGACACCCTAGGATTACACTACACTGGGTAGTATACACCAAAAGTAATCAGATGAAACACACTTTACCCATCATGACGGCTGATACACTTTAAAGCATAAATGACTGACAATGAACAGTCATTGCAAATTACAATGACAGAATAGTGTTTTCACCATACTTATTTTCTAGTAAATTCCCTTTTGTTCCCAGTTACGACCAACAGCCACACTGTCAATGAATTTAGCTTGTGTACAGCCGTCATGGCATGAAATTATGGGTCAATTTGTCTGAATACTCTTGGCGTGTGCTGTAGTTGCAAGATTTAATTAAATTTTTTATTATTTCCTTGCCATGTCCGGTAGTTAGCGAGTGACTTCGGTACTTTTTGTTTCGACTGGGGACCCAGATCGAGAGCCCGACTTGGACGATGTCGCCGACTTGTTGGCAGTGGGACTCGGTGCTGAACCTTGTTGTGTAGAGTTATTGGAGGTGGTGGCCGGAATCTCGGCAGGTGCCGACGTGGACTGAGCTTCACGCGACACATTTTGCTGGCCACAGACACGGTGATGTGTCTCCCAGTCTTTGTGTTGACAGAATGATCCACAGTAGCGTGCCACATTACAGCCACTGCATGTCTCGCTGGCCTTGCGACCACAGTTCCAGCAACTCTGGAAATACAGAGGCGCTAGTGTAACAATTGAGCTCAACTGCACTTCTGAGAGTAATACAAAAATAACACCTTATAGTAACACGAACAATAATGGTAACAGTAACAGTAGTAGATTTAAGTAATGCTAATGACAGTTTTTGTAACTCGTTCCTATTTCTAAAAAAATTATCAACACAACTTTTACCAGGCAAAATTTGCTCCAATGGATTCCATACAGTCCTTTTAAAAAGCTCGTTACACGAACAATAAAACACAACCACCATTATCTGACATACCTCGCTCNGGACGATGTCGCCGACTTGTTGGCAGTGGGACTCGGTGCTGAACCTTGTTGTGTAGAGTTATTGGAGGTGGTGGCCGGAATCTCGGCAGGTGCCGACGTGGACTGAGCTTCACGCGACACATTTTGCTGGCCACAGACACGGTGATGTGTCTCCCAGTCTTTGTGTTGACAGAATGATCCACAGTAGCGTGCCACATTACAGCCACTGCATGTCTCGCTGGCCTTGCGACCACAGTTCCAGCAACTCTGGAAATACAGAGGCGCTAGTGTAACAATTGAGCTCAACTGCACTTCTGAGAGTAATACAAAAATAACACCTTATAGTAACACGAACAATAATGGTAACAGTAACAGTAGTAGATTTAAGTAATGCTAATGACAGTGGTTGTAACTCGTTCCTATTTCTAAAAAAATTATCAACACAACTTTTACCAGGCAAAATTTGCTCCAATGGATTCCATACAGTCCTTTTAAAAAGCTTGTTACAAGAACAATAAATCACAACCACCATTATCTGACATACCTCGCTCGACTCTTCTTGTGTGTTGAGAAATGACATCACTTCATCGTGGGCTTGTTTCCTGGCATCCGCAATTGACCTCTCTATTTTGTTACGTTCATTACTGATGATCTCGTTTGCCTTACTTTCAGCTGTGCCCACCGCCTTTTGTAACTCTGACACAGCTTGACGCTTCACTTCATTTACTGCTTCTTCTACAAGAACATAAAACAACTGGTTATATGACATGACATGATGTGACCCCGGCAGATCCATGTCATGTGAGCACAAAGTACTTCTCACCAAGTGGCGACGGAAAAAATGACCCAGTCACATGAGAATTAGTGTTAACAACTTAATTGTTTCAAAAGGTAAATTAAACACAGAAAAACAGTGAGCTTTTGACCAGAACACAATTACATGGTACATTTTGGGGCACATGTTGCAAAGTTTTGCCTCAAAATCATTCTTCCTCCACAAAATGCCTCATGGGTGTTCCCAGAGGACACTTGCAGCTGACCCAAACCCATGACTCACAACTTCAGGGCAACACCTACCTGCCCGCCTCTTGACCTCTGACACCCTGTCCTCAGTCTGCCTCAGAGTGTGAGCCATCATCTCATTAGTCCTCTTCTTCATGTCGCTATCAAAGCCATCACTCTGTCTCCTCATCCACACAGCTAGTTCCTCTCTGTCTCTCTGGCTCCTCTCCTGTAGTACAGCTAGGGCGCGCTTTGTCTTGTCCACCATCCCAATGATACAGTGTAACATCTGCAATGAACACGGCCAGTATTCAACATGTGCCAGGACCAATCATCCATTTACTTATTTGTCATGTCCACACTTCAAGTTACCCTAAAACATCTTGCCCTTGAGCAACTTTCCCCCGTTCACCCTACACCTTGCGACAAATATGGCGCAAACAGGATTGGACACCTGTATGCGCATACATTTTATTGTCACAAACAAAAACAAAACATCGATAATAACAATAACAACAATAATAGTAATAATAATAGTAATACTAATAGTAATAATTACTCTGAGGCAAAATTGCACTAAAATGGTATACAAGGTGTTTTACTTTCTGACAAATATGATTTTCTAAACAAGCCCCTAAGTCCACCATCGTCTGGGGGAGTCAGTAATTTTTCTTTTTTTTCTCCAACTAGATTATTAAGACAAACCTAAGTTTTTGGCACATAAGACAAGCATAAGTATATAGGATTCACTAATATTTTGTATTATGTATAGTGCCTATAAGATTAATTGAATAAGATTTTAAAAACAAAACTGTCAAACGTACAAGTTTTTCAGCAGCCCATTTGTCAAGACACATGACTATGCATTCAGATAGGGAAGTATTTATAACATGGTTATGAATTTTTGTGAAATGCGTCATTTGCAAGAATGATTTTTGGTTCAAGGAATACAAATTCTATACAGAAATCGAATAGATGTTGCAATGGCGTGCAGTTACCGACGAATAAAAATATAAAATAGTAAAACTAGTAAAACTAAAATGACGAGCGTCGGTACTAAAATATATTAAAATATCCCCACGTATCGAGCGATGGCATTCCCAGAAGTTGGCCATTAGCAGTTACATTAGACCACGTTAATCGTAATTTGTTGTTAGAGAATTAACAAAATTAATTGCTCTTCAAATGAACATTAATTTAATGCCTTTACATAGAAGTTATGTAAATCCCACACAAAACCCAGTTGAAAGTAGAAAATAATGCTATTACAAATAATATGATTAAAGGAGCAGGATGCAGGAGAGTGCAGCTGAGACTCAGTACCATGTGGGACTAACTATCATTAAATGAACATCACTAGAAGGTATCAAAAGTATCACAGTCCATAATCTACCATGCTGGCTCTATTATCATAGAGCCATATGTTCACAATCTATGCACCAGATTGGGCTTTCAATGAAAGGGGCGACATAAAACCGGATGATTTATGAACAGGCAAAGGACGATGAAAATATTATTTTTACGGTAATGTTATCACAGATATTGCGTATCATGGTTTATGGCATAAATGTTGGTCACAGGTGTAACGGCCGAAACATGTACAGTAAAAAAACTAATACGCTTAAAATGGTTTGCATCTCAAATTACGTCAACTGTATAGTATGAAGTTGATTGATGTGAATTATAATTCACAAAACGCTTAACATGAAGATAATTTTCCAGCAATTTGTTAAGTCAAGCGAGTTATGTAAATTTTGCCTGGCACATGATCACTACGAATCGTTAAAAAACTAAGAATAGCTGTGTCTCAGCTGCAAGAAGATGAAAGTGCAAGAAAATAATCACCAACAGTAATCTTTTAGCATCTAATGAGGGCCTAATGAAATTAGTTGGGAAAGCAGCCAGATTTCTCGTCCATCTTCTGCATTAATTCAAACATCAATGCACGTCTTCTTAAGGCACAACTAATCAGTACATAGTTAATCAAGTTACTGCCTTACAAAGTCCTGTCGACTGGGTTATTGTGAACACCAAGTTCAACGTTAGTGTGGTTGAACGGAATGCCTTCATAGTGAATGGTGTTCTTACCGTTTCAACGTGCTTCCAATCGTCGTCAATTCTCTCCAGGTTATCGAGGCCGTCGGGTCGGTGGAAACCTGTTAAAACGAAAGCTGACTTGCAAAATGGTGCGCACATGCTGAAGGAGTGAGAAGGTGATTTATAAATAAACTGAAAATTAGATTGAAGATCCCCAGAGACTTTGAATTTGTGTGAAGCACACTGTACGACAAGGTACCCATGTGAAGGACTATCTGTATGGTAAAATCCAAACAAAATAACCCAAACCAGACATTTGTTTCATTTTTCAAGTGCTCTCAACGCTGTTGTGAATGCATACAGTTTTTGAAAATCTACAACAGAGAAGTTGAACATGGTAAAACATTAATTTGATGCCACATATCTTTTATGAAAAAAATTAGGAAAATGAAATTTCACTTGTCCGCAATGTCGTGTCTTGAATTGGTGAGATTTTATCGTAGTTACTGATTTCCAACTAGTGTAGGAGAGATCACAGAAAAGCAAATCAAGCAACCTTTTTATGGTCAAATACACATTTGATGTTCATGTTGTAACACTTTTCTGGATTATTTTGGTTGTAGCTACTATACTACAACAGTACAAAAGATTTCAAAATTATGCATTAACCTTTGGTCCCTATACTTTTCTCACAAGGATGGATATTCAAGCCCAACTAACAAATTGGCATTTAAAATGCAGAAATGAATAACACAAAGATGCGCTAAATCAGTACTGAAATCTATATAATGCAAATGAATTAAAAAACAAAAAATCATGGGGTGAGTTTCAACCATACATTAAACTTGCTTAAAAGTGAAATTTCTTAAAATTTGAAGGCCATGCAATTAGCGAAACATGGGCATTAGGAAGATACCGTATATATTCTGTAGTGAAAATTACTGAAGTAACGTACTAAAAGAGCTGGCCAATTGTCGTTCACGTTCTCTCTCCATCCGCTCACGCTCGTAACGTTCTCTCTCAAGTCTTTCCCGTTCCCGCAGTTCCCGCGACAGGTTAATATCCTGTAACCTGATTGGCCCTCCTGTGGTGATGGAAAGAGGTGTGGTCGGACTAACGGTGTGTCCCGGACTGAGGCTGCTGTGCACTCTCTTTTCAGGGGGTTCACTTGTCTCCGTCACATTCTCTTTGGCTCTGGTTATAATATAATGCAGGCTTAGTGATTCTGACTGCAATACATTGTCAAGTTTTCATGCATTTGTCTACTCAAACAAGTAAACCTTACAGATTTCCTTTCATTATTGACAAGGAGAAAATCATAAAATTACAATCTGTGAAATGAACTCTTGAAAATTGCTTGCAGCTATATATGTTTATTGCAAAAACCACCCTGAAAATGACCTCTCTTCTTAACACTTAGAAATGACCTCTCACCTGTCTTGGGGTGACTTTCGTTTCCTGTTGTCATTTATTTCTGAGAGCACCTGGTCCTGAGATTCTACGGGCGACTGTGACGAGGCATCAAACAAGATGTGCTCGTTATGAGACAGGTACTGTTGGGGAGTCTGCTTGGCAACACGGGCACAGTGTAACAGCTCCCTCTGTAGCAGAGGCAGGTTAGCCTGAAACAAGACAGGATTAAGATTTTTATTAGCTGTGAGACAAACAGCTGGTACACCGAGATTTGATTTTTTAAATCTATATTTTCTCTTACAGCAGGCAGAGATGTGCTTTGAAAACAGGCAGATATCCAATGAAGTGATTCGATCACATCCTACTTCCTAATATTAATGAACACCAGGCACAGAAATATATTGTACTTCCTTTCAAAAACATAATTAACATATATAAAGGCTTTGAGGAATCTTTGTTGAGTCATCACTAAGTGTCATTAAACAATAATATTATATGAGAATCTTAAGACGTGCAGGTGATATCAAGTATTGAGTGAATTAAATATGAGGTATATCAATAATCCAACTCCACACAGATGTCTTTACCCGGGTAGCCATGATGAAACTCATCAGCAAAGTATGCAGGTGAATTCACATACAGGTAATCAGACTGAAGCGGATGTGCAGACCTATGTGTTATGGTGGCTGTAGGTGTCAGCCCCATACATTTGCGGATTGCAAGCTACAGTGCACAAACACAACCTCGACTCTACTTTCCCAATGATGCTGACGATGCAAAAACGATAAATTTTTTGTAAGCATTAACTTCAGATAAAAATGTGGAGTTGATAGTGTTTGATCTCAGCCATACCATTGATACGAGCCCTACTAAGTTATCAAAAAATCTCAAAAGAAATCAGACCAGTGATTAATCATTACTACTAGGAATCAGTCTAACTGCAGAAATTACAGCACTAATGACAAATATTAACAAAATGTTCACCTTAATAAACATCAATAGACTCTATGAATGTGCAAAGACAATTATCTGTTTTAAATAGCATGCTATTTCAATGCAATTTTTCATTGAAAAGAGGTCTAGCTACTTAAACATAAAGTAATAAAACATGCGAGTAGGCTATGTTCCTCGTAAAGCATTGGCTTACCTTCAAAAATGGTATGACAAATGGCCTGAGAGGGAAATTAGTCGCTTCTTGTAATTTGGCATGGAACTCTTCAATGGACAGGTGTGAATTCTGCAAGAGAACACCTGCTTAGTGTGAAGGGCAGTCATGCTGGACAGGTAGTGACATTGAAGACGGAGGGCCGAGTGCAGGGGGTGGCGGCAATGCCGGGGGGGCTGTGTACGTGTGGTCAGCCTCGGCACTAAAGAAAGCACGATGGAATGGAATAAAAAATGTGAGAACGAATAAACAAAATCTAGTGGGAAATTAGTTTTTGCAAGAATAGTAGGTTGAAAAAGTGGGATGATGTGAAATATTATTACAGTGCAAGAACTGCATAGACAAAGCACAAAAAAATTCTGGATTACCATCAAGTTCATAAAAAATCTTTACATGTAAAAGATAATACTGAAGACAAGCAAACTACGGCAAAGACCTTCAAATTGATGTTTTGCATCACAAAAATTACCACCATTCCACTGAACTCATGGGAAATTAAAGGTGTTGAAATCCAAAGGAGTTAGTTTTCTTTATTTCAGGTCTCAACAATAACAAAAAAGGAAAAAAATTCACTTCACAGCTTCCATCAACCAACATCTGATGAAATTTTGAAAACTTCCCACAATGCAATAAACTGTTTGAAAAAGGAAAATGGCATTTTACTTTGGTTCAAATTTGAGAAAACTTTACCATATGAACCTAATGGTAAAAATTCATTATGAAAATGTATGTTTCCACTTAGTTTTGTACAGTTCACAGTTCAGTTGTAGAAAGCGATTACTTACCACCAGTCCTAGAACAAGGTTTCGCACGCGCTCACCAATCTCAGGCGAGATGTCTGAGCCAAACTGTTGTAACGTAGTGAGGAACCTCTTGAGCTTGCTCAGTTGCCTAGCACCACATGCTGGTGGTAACTGCTGGCTGGATAGGCTAGCAGCACCAGCTGGTGATGGTGTACGTCCATTCATGCTGCCAACAGGCGAGTGTGCGCCGTTCATCACTAAATTGAAATAGAGAGATACCATGAGCAGTGTCTTATCTAGTATTGGACCGTAAGCATGTATCTATTGAAGACAATGGACTCCTCATCTTGATCAATGATTACTTAAAGCTTAACAGGAAAGAGAGTTACGAAAAGTGCTACCGTTGCATCACCATCACGAAAGTAATTAACACTAAAACATGCAGGCGGTTCAGCAACATGGTACTCATCAATGATTACTATTTAAAGGCCATTCAAACAACACGTACCTGCAATATTGCCACTGGCTGATAGAGGGCGAGGGGCTGTTGATCCTGTAACTGGTGAGATAGGGGTCTGCACCTTTGCGTCGGGAGAGTCGGGCATGTTCACGTCGCGATCACGGTAATCTATAACAAGTCAGGCAGAGTTAAGACCTCATCCCACTGTGGTGAGTAATCAAATGATGTGACTGACCTAACTGCCAGTATCATATGCAAGAGAACGACTGAAATGAATCCCCAACGGTACCCTCATCTCTTGTAAAATGATAAAGCCCCCAGAACGCTACCTGACAGTGCATGCTGGTCCCTCATGCAATAAGCAACAATGGTCACCTGGTTTTCATGGCCATGTTTTTTCACAAAGGTCCCCTATCATAGATCAGTTGATCGTTTTGAAAACATTTCTTAACTTCTGAATTATGCTTGTTCATGGGTCCCCGGGTTGAACCCTAGCAACTGAACAAACAGAGTGGTTGAATAACTGACCACAAATTACCAGTTCATGTCTGATCATCAGACAACCAAGAGTTTACTTAATTACTAAATAAGTATCTCAGATATGACAAACTGTCATACAACAAACACTTCCTGGAAAATAATTCCAGTTCTCTACAGAACATTTCTGTTAAGGCAGGTCTAAGCTCCACTGGTTCATCTCAAACCCTGGTTGGTTCACAACCCACCAGACTGACTCTGTTTCAGCTGTTCCCTTTTTCCTCTCCATATCCACATGAATACAATTATTCTGGGCAAATGAAACCAGATGGTTAACACAACTTGGCTATTAATGATCACTTCTGTCCAAGGAAATGCCTCAGTAAAATATAAATACAAGGCCAGGTTTTAACAGGTTCACAATTAATCACACTGCAATGCATTTTTTTATCATAGCCATGCAAGTAATTAATTTGCTTGAGTAACTCTTCATTGCAAATGTTTAAATTGACTAAAATTAATGGCACAAAAGCAAAAACCAGAAAATGAAACTAGCACTGAAACAATTTTCAAACACCGTTTCAACACATTAGACTTCTATTGAATACAGGAATAGGAGAAATAACTATCCATTTAGTACACAATATCACAGAAACATGGGTTTTTATTTTCTCTTATATCTCAACAAACCAACCATGAAGGTTAAGTATAACCCTAGAAAAATGTCCAAATTTGGTGAACTTCGCTACATGATATCTCAGAAATGGCCAGTCAGATTTAAATGAAACTTTCAGGAAACATACCTTAAACATTAATGTTCCATTTTTACACAAGGGCCTGTCAAAAATGGGACAGGTATTTTGCATAGAAAAATTTAAAGTTCCAAAAAACAAAAACAAAAAATAATTTAGGAAACTGCAACAGTTTTTTTTGAGATTTTATCTTTGAAATTTATATCCAAAGAAATCTAGTCATGTCAATAATGCTGTGGTTGTTCTGCAATGAATGTACCTTTCGGTTTTTACTAAAACATGCAGTAAACTAACTCACATTATGACTGATTGGAATTTAGCAAACAATCAAATTCTACAGGCTTTCTACTTTTAGAAAATATTTAATTTCACTGAGTAACTCAAATCGTTTTTAAATTTTTTAGTTCTGTGGATATTTGGGTAAATGCATAGATTTGTTGATAATGTATCATATATAAAACTGCCAGAAAACAACTTTTATTAAAACTTGATTATTTATGGCAAGATGCTCAATATTTGAAAAAAAAATTGGCAATTGTTTTTGTATATAATTATCAGTACCAACAATGAAGGGAATAAAGATATGCTGCTTGGCAAAGTGACAATAAATGTGAAGTTGCAAGGGCTGGAACAGCTGTCTTAATTGTTAAATTCTCATTTAGATATTCATCTGTGAGAAAATGTTGAGCTGGAGAATTCATCACCATACTGTGACTCTGTGAAGGTTCACATTTCACTTGAGGCTCTGTGATGGGATTAACAATGTGAGCAGTCCTGGGAAGCCGTTCTGTAACAGCACCTGTTCATGTGGCCTGCTACAACCATCAACTCGTTACTACAATAGGGTAATGGGTCAAGACACCCTCTTTAACAGGGCAATCCAGAAAAGCTTTCACAACTATTAACCCTCTGCCAGTACAATAAACTTAAATTAATTATATAAGAATCACATTTAAAGCATACATCATATGCTGTCACAACACAAAAAGCCTTGATGAGTCTTGCTAATTTGGGGCAGCAGTAGCGCGAGAATAAACAAATGCGAGTGATGCTATCAATAGTTGATCACCACGCGCCAGCCCCCAGGCAAGACAGATAGGATCAGGGCCAACTGTTGTGAAGCAGATGGGATCTAATATTAATTATCCAATTCATTTGTAATACCCTTCCCAAGCTGGCTATAATAATACCATGTCACAACGGAGAAAAAATGAGAAACGGAAGTATACTTTTTAACAGGAACTTTACCCTGTGAATGAATTCAATGACAACACTGTATATTGCATGTCCACCTGTGTTTGTGGACTGTGTCATTAGCAGTAGGGTACTAGTTCAGAATATCTCTCAATTCTGGATTGTGTTGCAAACCAGAAATGTTGCTAGTCAGAAAAGCTAAGACCAAATAATCAATAGGACATCGTTAATTACAGGCTTTTCCATAATTGTAGGCACTTCAACTTAATTTCTTACTGGCCAAATGACCTTGTTCCTTCGAAATCATAGACACAGTCTTTAGATGAAACATAATTCAGTGTCTGAAAATTTTCTGTTGGCAGAAAACTGCTAAGACATGCTAATCAAGATTGAACCAAAGATATGCTACTGGAACATGCCAAAATTGGTGAGCAGAGAAAAGATTGCATTTGTGCAGCAAGCTGCTCAGGATCTAAGGTTAGCAGCTTTCCCAGCTAATTCCACAACATGGCACCATATGGCTGGACACAGATGGTGTTATCAGAATACGGAAATTAAAATCCAATGAGAAGACATGCGTACTGACTCATTACATCAAGGTTCAATGGTGGATGCAGACCATAGACCAACTGAATGTGGCGGCAGAACTAGGCACAAGGTACAAACAGAAAATTTCAGAGAACCATTTCAAGAAGTTGAAACATGTAAATTCCTGAATAATGCAACTGAAATACGACATAACAAAAATATAACATGAAACTAGCAAGGCTGTCTAATGTCTGTCCCAGCTCTAAGGCAGATTTGAGATAATGCATTCTATAGAAGCCATATAAAAATACACAGCAAAAGAAGCCGACTTTTTAGTTTCAGACTTGAAATAAAAATTAAGCACAAGAAAGCCAGTCATCCAGTTTAGAGGAGCCTTATCTGCCATAGAGCCAACTAAATATCTAGACACTGCTGGTGTGATATAAACCACTCACTGGTGATCAGTCACCACGCACCACCACACTATCAGGTATGCAAGCTGCCTATTCCTGACAGGTAAACAGTCACACCACCTCTCAGGTAACATAGCCCACACTGAGACTTACATGTATCTGATTACATAGCAGACACAAGGTGTAGCACTATCAGGCCTAATTTGTCACTGGGAAAGACAGCCCTGCTTACTTCCTTTCAAAGACCACATGAACTACCTACTCTACAGGAATACACATGTCCCAATACACACAACATGCACTTGTGTGTGTTTTTCCAATTAGATTTAATAAAGTGGGAGTTAATCAATTAAATAGATTAGCCATACAGTAAACACAGTCTGGCTACATACCTCTGACAACATAAATTGTTACAGGCAGAGAGTACAACCTCTAGAACACACAAACAGTTTATAAGTCTCTGGTGCCTTGCCGTCTGACTCCCACATGAACAAACCTTCAGCCAGAGCTGTTCCTGCCGTGAAGTGATAGAACAGCTGGTGTAGCCAACAGCCAGAGTTATGGCGGCTGGAGCCAGCCAGACTGGGGCACACCTGGCAGGTCTGCTGCCAGTCAGCGCACAGCAGTTAATGCTGTCAAAACTCCAGCAGAAACCAAAACAACCATCACCAGTAGGAGCTCTTGTACTACACAAATGTAAGCAGGCTAGATTCAAACCAGATCCTGACCATGTGTAGACATTAAGAGGGAAAACAGTGGTGGCGCCAAGCTATCATCAGAACAGCATGCTGGATGTCTACAGCTGGCCTCACTGGACTGGTCTAAATAGCCAGGATGGGGAATGAAAACAACATGTGCAGTGACCATAGTGCACATAAAAGAACAATTAAATACATCTCTTCTACATGAGCCATGACCAGAGAATGTACTGGTGTTCCATGCCTCACCAGAGAATGTGGAATTTCAAGGATTACTGTAATAACTACAGAGAACATTTTGAAAACCATAGGAAATCATTACGACACAAATGTGAATAATTATCTCAAAGAAATGGAAGTTAATTGTGAATAAGATTTTTATGGTTCACCTATCCTTCCATAAAATTTGAAAATGTGAAAATTATTATTCAAACATATTTCAGTGTTTCAGACTTAAAGACCATTCTAACTTAGTGATTTTCTGGCAATATGATAAAGAGGCTTCAAGTTTAGGGGACAATACTTTTAGCGTCCAGTCCGAGGTCCAACCAACTGCAAGCCTCCATGAAGGGTGTACCCATTGCGCACAGCAGAATAAGGAAGCCAAAGCTTCCTGCTAAGAAGTCACGCAATGCCTGGATTCTCCAATAACTATACATCTGTGTCAAGATGAGGTAATTACTAACATCCTTAGCGAATCTGTACAGAAAAACAACTTCCTTGTGCTGACCAGATGCGAACACAAACGAAAGGCGAAAAACTAGAGCACAGACAGTTGTAGAAAACTGGACTAGATTTGTTGTATACTTTTTCACTTAACAGACACTGTTGGCAATTTAGCAGCACTGGATGTGATCAGCCACATTTCCCAACTGGAAACACATGGACAATAATAGAAACACCAACGTATGTCCTAACATCCCGCACATCTGCCTGGCATTCATCATGTATTTATAAACCTTTTATCATATTTTAATCTCCACATGTCCATTACTTGTAATATCCCAAAACAGTCCACGTCCATAACTTCATATGTGTGTATTTTCTAACAGAAATATACTTAAGTTCGTGATAAGTACACTATATCAGGGCACATAGCGTAGGCAGATAAAGGAGGACAGATAAAGGGGGGCGTTTTAATTCAGGTTTCCACCTTTGTGTGCCGACAGACAATAAAAGACAAGAAAAGAGTAAAAAGACCAGATTTTTACTTATTATTATAAATTATTATTATTATTATTATTATTATTATCATCATAATTATTATTCTACACTAATACAGCCAATCATTGGTGTACAAAAGTTAACATGAGATCACGCAACAAAAGAGGCTTCAAGAATTTGTTGTTACAAGTTGAAAGTAGCTTTTCATGAGAGGATGCCCACCTGGGTCCTTGGGTCTATGATGCCAACTCCCTTCCTGACACAGACCAGTACCATGTGGTGACAACCAGCTGGGCTCCTGGTATCCCTCATTCACTGACAGGGGAGCACACAGTTGTGGCTGGTCTATGTCACATGACACCAGACCACTAAGGTTTACAAAATATGGAAATACAATAAACACCAGGCTACTAGAACAACATGCTTGACTTGCACTTATGAACACAGCTCACCTCAGACATGTAAACTCAGTTCACTGACTCACAAAGTCGTCCCCCCTCACAAAAGACTAGACGCGTGTCGAGATTTTTTTGGTGCATAAGCTGTGTTTCGTTAGTGTGGGCCATTGAGTTTGCAAGTCAGTGAACTTTGTTTACAGGTCCGTGGAATATGTTTACCTATGTTCATACGTGCATGAGTGGTGTTGTTCAGATAACCTGAGCAGGCTAATAGTCTGAATTCATGTACTACAGCATCTGGGACAAATGAAAAGTTCCCTGAGGTGAAGAGGTAGATTGCTTATTATTGGAACGAAATCATTTAATATCAGTTATGGTAAGTAAAATAAAGATTCAAAACTATCTATACTGGATTCTGGTGTAAAACATGAAATGAAAATTCTTGAAATGTGGAGGAAAAGCTATCTGGTGGAAATAAGTGAGTTTTGTTTCCAAAGGTAGCATAGCATACTGTTACAAACATAACTTTATTACTTATTTCAGATCCGGAAAAACAGTGCCAGATCCAAGCAATTTGATAAAGGACAGATGCTAACAATTATAATTTTTTTCTAATTTTCTTTTGCCCATAGCCCGCAGTTATGAAAACAATAACACAAACTACCATCACAGACATTCACTTTTCAAATGTGGTATGTCCACCAACCTCCTTCAGACCTTCACCAAACCACTCAACCATGTGGAGGCCATTAGTGCATGATCCAGTCTGGGGTGTGAACAAGTCACTACCCCTGTGGTAGCTGTCAGAACTCATCACTTAGCAGTCTGTGACAGGTGTAGTGTAGCGGAAAGAGGGACAGGCTACCTGGGGTGCATGGAGCCAGGGTAAATCACAGACACATGGGGAACAAGGGAATGGCATTGGTGAGCAGTGGCAACAGGTGTAGTGTAGACCAAATAGGAAGAGGCTACCTGGGGTGCATGGAGCCAGGATAAATCACAGACTGAGCAGTGATCAGTCCACAACAGGTGTGTAGTGGTCTGAAGAGGGCCAGGCTACCTGGAGTTAGTGGAGCCAGAATAAACCATAGACTCATAAGGACATAATATGGAACACCAAGGATCCACAAGTTGTTGTGAAGTTTGAGCACTAAGTATGGGCTACCTGGGGTTTCTGGAGCCAGAGAAAATCACAGACACATGGGGAACTGTGACAACTCTTAGACAGGTGTGGGGAAGTGTTGAGGATAGGATTACAGACTCCAGTAAAATCATCAAAAATGTGGAGACTTGCTCAACTAACAACTTTAATTGTGCACAGTAGCAGATTGAATGACCAGTATTTTAAGAAGTGTGTCGTAATTCTTTTATACCTATTTAGCTCACAAAATGGCGGACAGGTGAAATTTTATTTTGTTATTTTTTCCACATTAACAGAGATTAAGAAGATTTTAGCCCATCATTACATTGGTTTGCATTGTATAGATGTCATTAACCTATATTTAGTAAAGCTTCATTTCCAGCAAGGTAATCAGCTTTTTTGAAAAATGGAAAATGACAATTTTGGCAAATATTTTTGTATAAAATAAGTGGAGTATTACCAGAACGGAGAACTAGATACAAACATGGTCATCTGCGCATTAGTTGGCCTAACCTGACATCTTTAAAAATAAGCCAGCGTCAATGAGCTCAACTCTAATTCAGTCATTTCCAGAAAAATACAGAAAGTATCATTTCTGACTAGGAGTTGCACAATATCTTTACTACATAAGAAACAATAAATAAATCTACTACTGGACTTACGCCTGTAGAGATGGCTACGTTGCGTCCTCCTCTCGAGGACTTCATCAGGCCACTACATAGAGCTAAGCAAAATGCTGAACTGAATATCTATACTTTTGTGTTGGTTCTTCATCGGACTTCATGCCAGAGTACCTGAGCTTCAGTGAAGTATCAACGGCACATCAAAATTTCAGTGGGGGCTACCAATATCCTCAACATCCTTTTTTAGGATGACTGCAGTTCTGATAAGGAAGTAGTAGACATTTATATGTGAAACTGAAAATATGTGGTAAAATTGTGGCTACAAACCCAATAGGCAGATTTTTTATCTAGACAACTTGCCGCTCTAATAGTGCTGGTCTCAAATTGGCCAATAGTCTGATATAACCTGCCCATATTTTGAGAACCAGTTTGCTGCCCATTACTCATTGGAGAAAACTGGTTTGCAAAATTCGGGCACGTTATATCAGCCCATTACCCTCAAATTGTTCCTTTTGAGGAAGTGATTTCTAATTTTGCAAAGAACTGCCAATTTGTTATTTACTCCTCTCAGATGACACCACATGTCGAGTAACAACTGTCATCTTTCCAAGCCCTGAAATCACCTTCAATTTGATATTAATTTCATGATGACAAGTGGTCTAAAACTAAAGTTGTTTTATAGTGACAGTTTATGACTCCTTTATTAAGTGAGCAATCTTAACAATTAGTTGGCCAATGAATAACATGTTTCCATGTTCATAGGAATGAATAAATTTAGTACAGCATCAAGGGTCACTTTTGTAAATTGTGAAATCCATTTTTAAAATTGGTATTTCAGCAATAAAAAGAAATGCATACGAATTTACCATATAATGGTAGATTAATAAAAATCCATAACGTGTCAAAATTAAAAGTTACCACATTATTTAGCAGCTGTTATTTCTTAGTATATTTTGCTGACACTAGACACGAGGGTAGGGTTCAGTCATGCTAGGACCTCGGTAGAAAATCAAGACTGCGAGATTACGCCAAATATTTTCGACAAGAGTATGCGATTCTGGCTAGATTTTTCACACAGCAAGACAGCTATTGAACTTTTTTAATTCAGCTCATTGCCTCTACTTTACTTACATTCATCACCAACAGATCTGTAACACCATATCTCTGAATTATGTAACTGCATGTGCCCATTTTTATCACTGTACAATAAATTTCACATAACCCACAATTCACCCAGTAACTGTAGCAATTGTTTAAATGATACCTCTGTGTATTGGGTATATCAAAGGACTGGTTGTGTAGTTGATACTTCAATTAACCCTTTTCCCAATGTCCTTTCTAGTATAAAACATTAATCTCAAATGTGCCTGTTTTGATCAAGTTCTCAATATAGATTATTTTCTGATCATGTCCTTCTTTCAGACATTTAGGTAATCTGATTTACCTTTTGTATCACATTTTTATTGTTTATCATTATTCTATTAGTCTTTTTGTATTAGTATAAGTTACAGTAATACACAGCTATGTATTTTTGTATGGACGCCATATGCTTCTGTAAGTTTATTGTAACGTATTGACTTCTCTGTCTATATCAGGGATTCATGAATGAAAATGTAGGTGCTCTTACTTAATTTATGACAACCGGTAAGTAAAAAGCTAAATGAACGAAAATGAAAAAGTACAATACATATTTGAACACTGATAACAACGAATCAACCCATTCAACATTTTTGCCCCTGAAGTATGAGATCTCACACATTACAGAACAGATTAGTGATCAACAAAGTATTTCAAGAATCACAAAACACTTACTATTTCTCAGCTAGTAAAATATTGCGCGGTGGACAATGTAATGTACATCAATTATGCAAACATCTGCCTTCAACACAAGCACAGGAAACACTCTTACAAACACAGCACCACCATGACATGAAAAACAAAAAGAATCAGCAGAGCTACTCACTGGACAAGTCCTTGAGACAGATCATGGGTTTAGTAATCATAATCACGAGAATGTGTCACCAATGTGTGATAGTATCCCAGTGCTTCCTACTCCAGCTCAATATACAAACTACACTCTGACCTACACACACACCATATAATGACAACACTGTTGTGGTTAATTCCACATGTGTATTGGACCCAACCATTTTGGTCTGCAGGGGTGGTCAAGTGCAACAACCAAGAAAAATGTGTGAATATTGGGCTGGCACAGGCAGATGTGTGCTGTGGACAAATACACTGTGTATGCACAATGGTTGTTGAATAGACACGGAACAGGAGACAAGCCTTTGTCACCTGTATATCAGACATATGTATACAGTCTGCAGATGTTAAGAGGACACAATAGGTATGATAGTGTGACAAGGTCTTTTAATAACACGTGAATGGGTTAAATTAGGTGTACCATATGACTTCTTGAAAGACAATTCACTTGGACTATTCTCAGCTTAGTTCTACATATAATTCTGCTGATGAGCACCCAATTATATGAAAATTGGCTCATGCACACATGGAAATATATAATACAGGTGTACTGAATGAGAGGAAATAAAAAGAAACAAGTATGTGATTTGTTGATAGCTAACATAAAAACATGTACACCGTATTGACTAAAACTCAAAAACAACTAAAATAATAATATTAATAACTAAAAGCAAAACAATGATTTTATAAACTTTATAAGTTTTGATAAGTGCAGCGTTTGAAAGCAGAAACGACAATAACAAGTCGTGGGACTGAGTGGCCAAACACAGGTGACTAATTCAAAAGGATCGTCTAGAAAAGCCGTAACAGACCAGAGTGATGTAAAAAGTGGTTAAAAATAGGGTAATGGCAAAAAGGTGGTCATGTGAAGCTAGTTGGACAGTGTGGCAGGCACGCGTGAGTAAGCCAAAGTTTGTCTGAACCATTACTAACAAACCTGAACCATCTGTAATCATACTCCTCAAGAGAAAGCGCTGGCCAGATGGCAATTGAAACCATAGTATTATACCTTACAATGCACTCGCCCTTGTTTTTTATGAGACATTTCGTTCAAGTTTTCAATATTGCTTGGGAACTGAAACAATTTGTGTTTCTCACACTGAGCGTACCCAGTCAAACCAGACCAAAAACAGGTTATGCTCTAAATGAGACTACATAGACAGACATTTTCCACAGTGCTTCCAGCACTGGCAAATTTAGGATATGGTGAGGGCCCAAGTATCAAGTCCAAACAGAAAAAGACATTTGCGTTAGCACGGCCATGCAGGCTATGAAAGGATCTCAAAGTTCAGTCTCTCAATCAGAAATTCCTAATAACTAATTGGAAGTATAATAGTACTAAAAGCCAATACAAACTACGGTAATTTGCGATCCATTGGAGTTAATTCTATCTGAACATTTCCTCAACGCTTTACCTTTATAGGCAATGCTTCACGACACTTTCTTGAAGATTCCTCCAGTTTGCAGCTCTAAAACTCAAATGTTCACCAAAAACAGATGTAAGGAAGGCATACATCAGATGGCTCCAACAACCAATGTGCTTAGTATCTTGATCACTTCTGTTGAACCTGGGCTTTTTAAATGTCACCCTTCGAGGCGAGCTCTTTGTGATGTATTGTCTATAGCGATGAGCAAGCATTGATCCTTGAACACACTTGGGAATCTAGTCGAGCTGTCTTGGTAATGAGTGCAAGTACATAGAAATGAAGCGATTAGAACGCTCCAGTCTCTATGTAAAGCTAAAGTAGGTAGTTGAAAGGGAGTTTTACAAGGCAAAACACCCCTGGCTACATGCTGTACAAGAAGACTCATTCAAACGAGGAAGAGGCGTGAAATCATCATCTCCACGAATTGTGGACAGAGGAAATTAAACCAGTGAAAAGATCAAATGTGTAAGAGATTGGCTAATGTAGTTTTACACTTTAGTGGATTTGGAATCAGGAAATTACCAGTACTAAACAACAGCAATCCGGTTTTTATTTCAGGAAGATATCAGAAATGTTCATTGGTTCTTCTTTTGAGCATCAACTATGCAACTCGGGTATTGTCCCTTAACTTTTTGTCTTAATGGTATTTTTTAAACTTTCAACTTTTTTTATTAATATCTCACATTTTGTTAGGTAACTGCAAGAAGAGACGGGCGTCTATTTTAATACACAAAAATGAAGTTTTTGCTTAAAAACGTTCAAAGATATTAAGAGCATGACACAATAGCCTCTGGTTCCGGTCAAGCCAATTTACCTGAGCCTCACCAGGAAATCATGTACAAAAAGTTCACCCCAGAGCACAACTTCTTTATTAATTCACTTGAAGTGATCTCCCATTCTACTTTTGTACACACAATTACTACTCTACAATACCTTGTACATGCCCACCACTTCCAAGGTAAAACTGAATGAATTTCAAGGAATTTTAATGGGATATTTCACTGTCAATCTTGATTTGTTGCTGAATGAACCGACAGCTCAAGGCAAATAAGTCCATGCGCCATTTTTGAATTCGCGCTTTTAGGGTTGGTCAAACCAACAAACACTGAAGCATTTTATTGAGTCATTAATGGTTTCTATGTTCTTGTTGGTTACCGAACCCATCACTGTAAAACAGATTTGACAAGCTTCAATGGCATAATTCATTTGTGTTTGCTTTTCACGAGGAAACTCCAACGCTAATATTTGGGTTTTTGTTACCCCAATGCCTAATCCAGCCTAAGTCAGCCTAAGCCAGACTAACCCACCCTAATCGATTCACAAATTACCGCAAAGCTCGTTTCTTAGCCACGATGCTGAAAAACCAGTACTCACTAATTTCTCTTGTAATGCATGGATTTTTAGAATTCAAAGACAGATACTTAATTTACCGAAAGATCACGCACTGACGAACACAAGTAAGGTTTGAATAAAGTCAAAAACTTTTAAAAACAATTGTGTTGGTCGTTTGCCTTAGTTATTGTTAGTTTTTTTACTTTAAAACTCATACACTAAACTAGCGTGTTGGTTTACGACTGCAGTTATCTCAACCAGCACGTTGAGCCATCCCCATGAATAGCGAATAGCTCACTTCAGTCCGTGATGGCGCCAGCCATCAAGCCTTTGCTGTGCAGAAGTGCAGAAGACTTCGCATGCTTTCTCGTCCACTTGCGTGCAAATCCTGTTAGTGTAAGATATGCCTATTGTGGATGCTAAATGTCTGGAGAAAAGCACTGGTTACAGTGTTTAAAACCCCTAATTTCATATCAAGAACACCAAAAATAAACACACCAGCCCATCACGCAAACATTATCCGATGATATTTTAATTAGCTGATCTCCAGTTACTAACATTTATTGGTCGATACATATAAAATCAAGACAACCAGTCAGCATTCCCCACCCTGTTGTGTTTAGGGTGAAGAGTCGCCAGATATTGCAGCTTGCTTTCCAATGTTTTTATGGTGCAATAAATAATGGAAAGGCGTAGGCAACGTTTGTGGGGGTTGTGACAACTCGGTACTTCAGTACCCTGCGGCTCCTCACTTTCCATCAGAGAGGCACGAATACGGCGCTAGTTTGAACAAGAAACTCGAGTGTTGGAAGACATTACAAACAGGCGCTAGGTACGTTCATACACCACGCTCACGCTCACGTCCGTGGAGCTAAGAAACTTTAAATTTAAGTCGCTTTGCTTCTATTTTCTCGTTTTTGAGACATAGATTGATCCAGGAATGAGATAGGTAGTGCTACAAAGGATGTTTAAGGATGCTGACAATGTATTCACTTGTCAAGGAAGGAAAATTATGGTCTTAAAAGCACTTTAAGCCAGTACAAGTCTATTACTTATTCTTGACGTTATATCAGGGTAAATAAATTATAAACTCTACAACGTCACTTGTTACATTTGCGAAAATAAAAATGCAGAAGACAAGATCAACTATTTTTTCAAGAAACATGTTAACTGTAAACAATACATATATAATTTCTATCATCTAAATATCCAATTCCACATTTGTGCTCAATTCTGCACACTTTCGATTAAACAGGTGACAGCAAATACCTACCTGTAGCCAGCCTAACAAGCTTCTGGTGAGACATGCACACCACACAAGTACCTGGCAAAGAATGGGTCTCATTTAAAACATTGAGCCACCTTGTTCGTTAATTAATCATGACTTGATATTGATCCTGCTATTTGAAAGGCGCTACAATTAATAATTTGTGTAGTGTAAATGTTTTAATCAATCGACACCTAATTAGGATTGGCTCTATAAAAAAATCATTGGGTTTTTCTTGTCACTAATTATGTAGAAATGTCAGTTGGATATCTTGTTTGCACGATGACTTTATTCAGCATGGTGAGTGCTCCAGTACTTTAGTACGACACCTGAAGTTAAGTGAAACTTAACCAGATTACAAATGCACAGATATCTATAACCACTTATGTCCCTACCTGACCCTGTTGAAATGGTTCACGGATATTCACGAATGTTTATGAAATACAAATGAGACAATTCATGAACCATATTCATGAAGTTACGTTCATGAACTCAAAGTTCAGGACCTAAATTTGTGAACTAAATTCAAGAACTAGCCTCATTTGTATTTCATGAACCAAAATTCATGAAAATAATTACCAAAATTCATGAATTAAATTCACAATAAAAATTTTTCTGTTTGGGAAAGTAACAGGAAGTTTTACAGATAACTTCACATCACGGAAATCAAGGTTGGATATTTTGACTGAAAGAATGTTACTTTAATTATATTTTGATAATTCAAAACATGTTTTGTACATTACTGAAAAATGCAAGAAAAACACACGTAAACTTCAGCATCTGCGACGTAATGAAAAGTTTTAAGATAAGATTTTTTCCATAAAAAATAGTAAACATTTTAGACTATGTACCATAGCAGTGACTAGACAGCTCCAATCTATTCTGGCATACAATTAGTTATGACGTGGATTAACTTAGACATGAAGGCTGGCTCTCCCAATTTCAAGAGACCAAATTGCCTAGTCTCCTTGTCACAATAATTCTCATAATATTATACTTTTAACTCCATTTTTATTTGCTCTGGGTAACACTAACACATTATAATCTCACTGTCTGAATATCAACTCGCACGACTTTCCAAATGCAAGTCAATACGGTCAGGCTTGGTTGACTGTATTTTCGACTTGCACGAAGCCGACTGCCATGCTGGAGATTGGAACGAGGCTACCAGCACTTCAGTTTCTTTGACCTTTCTGGCTTGATAAGGGTGTCTCCCTTATGAAATAATATCTCAACAATACGATGACGTTATCAAGCAACCAAGTGAGATGAGAGCCTAATCAAGGCCGAACCTGAACTAATCAAAACAGCGGTACACCAGCAATGTGCAGGCCAAGAGAAAAAATATGGGACATACGAATAAAAGTAAACGTTACGAAATTTAGTTAAAATCAATTTTTATTTGGTATAATGCAACGGGTTTTGGTAACATGTCGCAACACTAAAAATAAAATTGGTAGTAAGATGTCTACATTAAAGTTGCTTATACTTTACAATGAAACCAAATCACTTCCATATCCATCCTGCACATCTTTGCACACAGTTCACAGGTCTTGAAAAGTCTAAACCTCATTAGTTTGATTCACAAATGACTACCAAGAGACACCCTTGAGATTGAGAGCCTCACAGAACTCTTGCAGCTGGTGAGGCTTGAGATGGGCATTCGATATTCAATAGGCTAACGATGGGAAATCTATAGAACCGGCAGATGGGTTGGGTTCACACCAGTGACTGATAGTGTTGACAGGCTGGTGGGATATAACACTACACTCTGGACTAATGGCTCCAAAAATAATTCCCGTTGCTGCCTGCACATATGGCTATTTCTCATTAATTAATCAAAGTACAGCAAGAGCTTCTTTTCCATGTTCTCGCAATTTTTTCAAAACCAATTACATTGTTTTGATCTGATAAGGAGAGACTGTGTACAGTATGGGTCTATGCTCATTCCTGTAACAAGCTGATAAAGCGGATCACTGACTGCTCTTAGTTTCATACAAGAGAAAAAAACAGCCACCCCACTTACATACGTATAGTCATCCTGTGTTGGACAGTTTCTTAGAACAGCAAGCGAACTATGGCAAAAATATTGCTTTCTTATAATGTTTTACAGTTTGGTCAAAATTTACATCTAAGGTCGCAGTTGTTTCTACGATGGAATATTAACTGACTAAATCCCGATTGTTAAAGAAACGGTCTGTTTTAGGGTAGAAAAATTTGTTTGTATTATTTTAAGATACAATAGACTTCTTGAAGTCGTTGGGTTTTGACATAAGATTTGCTTTTTTGTTTTTCATTTAATTAGAAGCCACTGATTCCTTACATTGGCTTCCAGTCAATTCACTGGTACCCGAGGTAGACTTAATTAAAATCGAAGCACTGACAATATCAGCTATAGCACTGAATTTCTAAGGAGCCCGGTGGCGATGGTGCTAATCAAAGCGGGCCAAGCCAAGACAGCTGCTACTGTCCGAAGCGGAGCGTACTTGAGAAGAAAATGCACTGAAATACTAACTTCTCTTGAATAACAATTTGGGAAGAAAATCAAGATCAGGACAATCGTGAGAGACGAGTTGAACATTTTCAACGTCAAATTTTCTCAGTCTTGGGTCTTGCTTTTGATTGATTTTAATAAATGCAGATCTGTAATTATTTCAAATCTTATATCTTTTAAATGCTAACCAATTGACTTCCTTGATAACTCCCAAAATTCGATAACCTGGGTTATAATTGCTATGGTAACCACACATTTTAGAGTAACTACCGTATTACCAGAATCGGACTGTTTTCTGGGATATCACACCAACTACACAAATTTGTGCCAGGCAAAATGACCTTGTGAGTAAGCTGGTACCGGAAGGTCACACCTTTCAACGAGGAGTTCAACGATCACTGGCCTAATGCGAAAACAAAACCAAAATAAAAACATTCAAATAAAAAATAGATACTTTGATGCATATGTTCATAACAACTGTCAGAGTGATTAAGTTATAAAATTCCGGCAATTCCGTTCAACTTTGCCCATTTTCCTCATGCTTCATTGTTACTAATTATGACACTTCATTTGCAGTTTACCAATTCAACATTAGGAAGTTGTAAAGATCTGAGCTCCAATCTGCTGGGCAGAGATTGGGTGTAGTGGGAAACGATTCTAGAGTTTAGTTCCCTCTTGAAAAACATATGACTTCCCGGAAAATGCATCTCTTGAGTCGCCTAACAGCAACCACTGTCTGAATCATAATGGTGTATCACGATTTGTCTGAGTAAACCCCCAGGTCGCTTAAAATGAGGACTTAAAAAATCAGGGGAGGGTCGAGCTGGAGCATGGGTGTTTCAGAAAACAAAATTTTCAAGAAGTTTAGAGAAGCTGGTCGATTTGGATTAATGCTTGGGGAGCTGCATTAATGTCAGACTCCTGTGCAAGAGCTCAAATAACACATAGGAGAATACAGGTATTACCTGGCCCAACGAAGGCAAAGTGCGACTGATTAGAGCTTTAACTTCATTACTTTCATATGCCTTAGGAGCTAAAATTCACTTTTAAGGAAGATTCTATTGTATTAACACAGGGTGAGCTTTAAGCCATTAGCATGGGCTCTTAAAATCAAAAATTGATAATTTCAGGGCTGGGCATTGAGCTGAACATGGACATTAAGTGGGGTGATTACAGTAATTGACTACTGACTTACCCTCTAATCCTGAAAATTGGCAAAGCATCAAAAATAAATTTAAAAACGTGTACCCAATGCATGCGACACCTAATCAAATGCAGGTGCAGGGTACACCCCGCAGATGTCTGGGTCCCGAAACATGTATATGGACTAGAGCTAAAGCTGCGGTAAAAACACACTCGCAGGCTCATCAGCAGCAGCTGAAATAGAATGGATTTATGATCACAAGGCCAATCATTGATTATTGAATGATATCAACTGTTAAAGCCAACTGCTACAAATATTATTGACAGATGTTGATGCGCGCACACATGTGCCACGCACGCTTTCTGTTGCAGGGCATGGACAAACAATCACACCATACTGGGACAACGCAAAATCTGTTATAGCCAGGTGTGGGGTCAACAGTACACGTTAAAGTTATTTAGACAAAATGACCCCGCAATTGCATGTTACATGACGGCTGGGCAGAAGCCGAAATCACAGTCAGAGTAGGCTTCCCTCATGACTTAGAATGAAGAAGAACTAAAATAGGAAAGTTAATATTTGGTTGCTAAGCAATACTGCAATAAGCATTCTGTCATCATTTTTTTCGTTAACAGAAAAAGTAGCCGTAATTGCGCCAAAATAGCATTTTGTCTCACGTGTTGTACATACTATCACACTGTATCTGTATCATCCTTCAACCAGAAGAGGTACTGCTAGGGTATAACAGAGGTATATGGGACATGCTGATTAGAATTTTTCACAATGAGTTTGACTACGAAAGGGTGCTTTTTTTGACAAACTACCCAGTGAAAAAGTGCCTTTCCAATTCAATTACCTACAAAAGGTCTTCTTGAGGAATATGAAACAAAAAGGCACCTTTTCATATCATTTTCCTCGTTTTTGACAGCATAGCATCTCTTTATGTATTGTTTCAAGTTGTGTCAAAAATCAAAAAGATGTTACAGCAAAAACCTTAATGAAAGAGTGACATTTTCATGGATGCTCCTTAAACATGTGTTCTGAATTCACTCTATACATCAGGGTATTGCATCCTATTTTACTAGCTGTAAGACTCCTAAAAAATATACCGTAAACTTGTGGGTCAACGCCCATGCCCCGGTAATCGCCATCCCCAACTGCCAATTTTCGGTTTAAGCGCCCACTGCTTGGGTAATCACCCACATCCCTGTCTCAGGGTTTCCCAAATTAAGGGCCTAGGGTGTTAACATCATTTTCGCCACCCACCTAATCAACCTAAGTTTAAGTTGAACAGGGAAGATCTGTGAACAAATAATAAATAAATCTAATGGTATACTAATATTTGGAAATTATCACTAAATGAAGGTGTAGTAATTGAGCAGAAGGTGCATAGCCAGAGACTAGCAAGAATCTCAGTAATGCATACAAATAGTTGTGTGGATAATAATAATAACTATATAACTAGTCTAAACGAAGTGCAAAGAAATAGCGATGCAATTTTTTAATTGTGGCTCTGTAAGTCACCTGTTTTTACAAAGTTACCTGACCTTAAACCAATGTTTTAAGTTTACTACCACTTTTACTTAGCCAATAAGAAAAATGTGTTGAATATTCTGTGAAGAGTGAAGTAAACCTTTTCCAACACAATTATTCACAGAACTCTGCTCATCTCAGTTATTATCGAACACATCTATAACCGTAATTTTCAATCGCCAATTGCAGGTGTTTTTCGAAGTTCAAACGCCAGGCTGTTCGGAAATTGGGTAACCACACTCCATTTTCATGAAATGAACCAGGTGTTTTTATCATGCACACACGATACTCTTAATCTCATATACCTGAATTCATCAATTTATATTATTACTAAAATAAAGCAAGGAAAATGATAACGACAGTAGAAGTTTGTTCACTACTGGTAACCAGAAGTAAAACCACAACAGTGAATTACTGTATTAAGGAAGGGAACAAGACATTTTAAAAATTATCGAATCAACTAACATTTAGAATGAATACACAATGACTAGCGCACTCTATCCAAAGAGCTTACTGAGAACAGCACAAGCAGTTGTGCAGTCTCCGATGAAGTACGTCTACAATATCAGTCAGCAGCAAATGACTTTACCTGTCACCTCCTATGCATAGTTGAAAAAATAAAACTATATCCTTCTTCCAGCTTAAAAAACATTAGTTGCAAAACAGATGGAATGAAATTGACCGAATGCACTGACTGTGAGCTAACTAAGCTTCAAAATGGGCACTTCTCTTTGTGTCTTATCTCATGACAGGAAATCATGCGTGTGTAGACACGAGACATTAGCTACGCACTAGTAGCCAGAAATCTTGGCTAAGGAAATAAAACTGAATTCTATCCCATTATTCGTGAATTTTATCCCATAATTCATCACTCCGACCAATCACTTCAGTGGGCGCCATTTTGCTAGGTTTCGCTTAGGTATCGACCATACTCGTGACACTCACCCTTCACAAGCATGATTTAGCGTAGTCTCATGTGATCTCATTTCTCTTGCCAGAAACTTGGTCTGGTGATTCACCAAATAAGAATCACATGTTAATATTTAACAATTGACATCATTAAGCAACAAAACACTGGTGGAATACTGCTTCTCTAGCAGACTGCAGATCAAGTTCAACAGTTAGGGGGCCTGACCCATCAATCCTTCACTCCATGTTGCCAAAGTCTACAATACAATTGGCGGACAAGTGAAGATATGTTAATATTTAACAATTTGCATAATAGCATCTAAACACTGGTGGAATACTGTTCTGACAGTCAATAACAGGTCTGTGACCCATCAATCCACTCTCTGACAACACACTGCCAGTCTAAAATACATTTGGTGAACAAATGAAATTTTTTTTTGCCAGTTCTTTTAACAAAAGCAAAAATAGCCTATTATTAACCTACCATAGGTCAAGTTATACTAACAAAAGAAAATTGAGTAAAGGCCTTGTTGTGAAACAAAATTCGGCAAAGCCCCAGGTTATGCGCAGCAAGGGAGCTTTTAAAAAATTGAAAAACAATAATTTTGGCAATAATGTTGCGAGAAACCAGAATTAACGTAACATGTACTTAAAGTGGCCAAATCAGCAAATGGGCATATCACAGGCTGTCATGATTTTGACTGAGGGCCGGGGTAATGGTAGATGTTCCTGTGTTAGACTGGGAAGCAGGGAGGGACAGTTGTCCTCAAATATTTGGACAAAATATTGACTCGTTAATTAAAATAAAGAAACTTTCAGAAAATCCGCCACCATTACACCCTCCACATAAGGTCAAGGCTGCATTTGCCTGTGTGATCACCGGCTGTACTCAGCTCAGGATAGCTCAAGGCATTGTAAACCTAAGCGAGAGGGGTGAGCATCGTGAAATAAACTGTTTTAAAAACTTTAAAAAGTCAGTAGGTGCTTCAAGTGGTGAAAAATCTAACCTAAATCACAATGATGCATTTTAATAAAAAAAATCAAATTAAATCTGGAAGTGCAAAGAAAATTGTTTTACACTTATACTGAATCCTTGTACAGAAGGTTATCCCAATCATTTATCAACCAAACTATCCAACAGATCAGGCTGACTGTGGTGTCATCCAAAATTTGATAACTAGGGCATAGGTTTGGCTACTATCTGAAGTATTACAATGTTTTATGACCTTTCCAAATGCTCCGACTTCCGATGCATTTTTGACGCAATGATGCTGAGGAAAAATATAGTGTAACACCATTTCCATATTCCGCACTCCCGCTCTTCTCGGCTGTGAGGTGAGATTATAGTGATTGTACAATGGTGGTGCTGTGCCCACGACGGGATTCGGTGTCTTTTGTCCTTCAGAACTGTCAGGAAGGGTTGAAATGTGACATCCCGCATTCATACCGTAGTAGACATTTATCCCACTTCATTGAATCGTCATTGCAGCGCACGACACATGACTTAAATATGATAAAAAATATAGAGTATTCAAACGAGTGCTAACATGTGAATCTCCATAGGAGCGAAAGCGAGGCTGCTGACCTGCCTGCTGGATGTGTGTACCTATTTTGTATCTCATGGAATAGGAGAGTGATCAATGCGGAAGGCGAGAATTGCATTAATATGCTTTCACTGATTTTCTTTTCGACTTCATGAGTTAAGGTTTGACATAAAGAGAGCTCACATCACATGTCGCTTTACCCTTTGAATGCCGGAACTCGCCCGATTTGCAAAGTTTCAGTCAGTCAGGAAATGGACGTGATCAGCATTTGACGAGGAATTCAAAAATGCTATTGGTTTATGTTCAGATATGTTATAACTTTTGTTTTTAACAGCACAGCCCATACACGCTAGATACAATCTTATTGGAGATTAGAGCAAAAGAGAGCTAGCCCTCCAACCATAAATGCCAGAATGGAGTTAATCAGTTGTGTAAGATATTGGCCGCAGGAGTCATCTTCCCAACTTGTTGTTGGGCTATAGAATCGAACAAGTTGCGATCAACAGGAAAACGCCGTAATGATTTAATCCCTAAAACTAGCGGTAACTCTGTTGTCACACCCAGAAGTTGCTAGGAAAGGTGAGGAGAGTTGAGATGGAGTTTCCATAGACCCGCAGTTTTGTATATGGAAACTGACAACAGATGGCTCTATTCTATATGACAGAGAATGTGTCAGCTAGCACACAAGGCAGATGGTGCTTAATAAGATGAAATGCCGTAAGACTGCCTGTGTTCATTAAGGACTGTTACAGGTGTTACTCTAGGTCAAGAAGGATTAAAAATTTCATAAGTAGGCAAAACTTTTGAAATTTCACGAAACCAGTTTCAGAACTCTACCTAAAACTTCTCAAAAAATCAAATATTGACTTTCTATTTTGTTTTGTATATAAATTTAACAGAAGTACAAAACCATAGAAAAAATGGAAAGCAATCACTTCCAGTAATAGATAAATTTACTGGCTGCAGTCAGCTGCTGTGCAAGTCCACGGTCACGGTTGACTTTTAAGTCATTACAATGACTCGTGAGCAGCTGGTAATGAGGAAAATGAAATTCTAAAATTTTAAAACTATTGACAGTCATGTTTGCAGCAAGCAATTACTGTTGGTAAGCTTGAATTCACATTATGTTGTAATGAAAGAACATTTCTGACTTTCTGACAGCACCATGGTTTTTTGGACAATCGTTAATTGTTTTAAGAAATAACTGCGTTTGATAACATCCTCCTTGGCTGAATTTCCATTTTATCAATTCAATATTTTATCAAACCAGTTGAGCTGCTCAACCTTTTATGACTAACACATGGATTCACATCTTGTGACCTTTGACCTCTCACTAGGTTCTTCTGCCAAGTCGGCCCACTCCCACCAGTCTTCAAGTGACTGCGCATCATGATCACAGCTTTGTATGAGAGACGAGTGAACAACACCATCTGTCCCCTGTGGTGCTGGGAGTGAGAACCAACCACCTGACCGTGCACAGTCAGGTGGACATTGGCTCACGACGACAGAGCATGAATCATCATCAGCATGATGGTCCCACTACTACTTTTGTTGTCGACTATCACCCTCAAGTTCTAACTTAATCCGTTTTCATTGCCACGCTTTAAAGCTGACGACTGTCTGGTTACAAAACGCATAAAATCATTCTCATAATGTTCATTACCATGATAGGGTTTTATGATTACCAACAAGAGCATCGAAACCACCAGTTAAGAAAGTACTTTAGTTTAATGGTGTTGGCCAACCCTAAAACTGTAAATTCCAGAATGGTGAATAGCCTGTGACTTGAGTTGATATCTGATTTGGTAACAGGTCAAGATCGAATAAGATCGATAGTGTTTTTAAACATACAGACCTTCCGTTAAGAATTCAACATTGAAAGCTAAACACTTTTAAAATGCAGCTTTAAATTTTTTAATCGTAGTGCTTATTTTTAGTCATAGTGTTCATTTTTAGTCAAAGCGCTCATTTTTAGTCACAGTGCTCATTTTTAGTCAAAGCGCTCATTTTTAGTCACAGTGCTCATTTTTAGTCATAGTGCTCATTTTTAGTCACTGTGCTCATTTTTAGTCATAGTGCTCATTTTTATAAGACAGACTCACTTACAGTCTAAAGCCCTACATATTCTGATCTTTCAGCTCCAAAAGTTGAGTGTGGGACCACCTGTCTACTCACTACAAATAGTCGTATTTGTTCAAAAGATACGCTACTTTATTGAGAAATACTGGGATTTATAATAAATAAGCTATATAAGCTGATAAACCCATAATACTTCACAAAAACCACTAACTGTTATTTTTGAACGGTTCTATTGTAAAACTCAGGTCTAACTTGACCTTTTTCACAGACTAGAAGCTATTTCTGGTTTATTTTGCTCCAGTTCAAGACAATTTGGTTTGTTTCGAAAAATTCTTATTTCAATCCATGATACTAAAAACAATTTACTATTCACTTCAAATACTAAAAACAATAGTAAGGGTTTGTTTTCTCTCCGGGTTTTCAACAATACAACATGTGAACAAGTGTTTTATCAAAACAAGACAGTGGATAAAAACTGCAAGTTTTATTAAAATATCAAAACAGTGTTTTCTTAGGGATGAAAATTGATCATTACTTAGTTTAGAAACAGGCATGCTAGAACAGTGACAGAGAAAGGAAAATGGAAATTACATTTCATATTTGTTGGAAATATGAGTGGAAGTCTTACAAGACCTGAGCCTTAAAGAGACATAATCTGTGAGAAAAGTGATTTTCTGAAATCAACCTCAGTGCAGAATCGAAAATGCAACCCCCTCAAAATGCAACCCCCTCAAAATGCAACCTCCTCAAAATGCAACTCCCCTCAAAATGCAACCCCCTGTGTGGATTTCAGCAAATGTCTGGCAGAAAAAGGCAAGATCATAAAAACAGGACGGATTTTGTTGTTTCATAGCTCTTCTGGCCAAAGGAGTCTGTCCCATCCAACAATAGACCCAAAATGTTTGTAAAACCAACCAACAATATCCCTTTGATGACTTACTTTTGTTTCCTATAAAATAAGTCAATAAAACAAGTTACACCGTATAAAACATAAATCTGAACTACATTTTCTCAAGCCAATCAGTGTAGCCAAAGTCAAAAGAAACAATAAATGGCATGAGACATCCTTAACCATTGTTTAACAATAATGGATATAGCAAGAGCAACTAAATCATTTCATTAGTTTAAGTCATTGTCTGAACAGACCAACTAATGATCCCTATTGGTTCAAAGCACTTGCTGCCCATACCATAATACTTAAAGTGGATTATCAGACTTGACCACTATTGAAAAAACAGAACAATGTCTTCAATAGTTACATCCCTGAATGCCACAGCACCATCTCCCATTCTGTGGTATTTACCCAGAAAGCAATGTGTCTGTGGGCACTAGCCTCACACATCAGGTGCTGGATTGTTTGAGGGTATTAGGATCAGTCAGATAATGACTTTATTGTGGGGTTAGGTACACAAGCCTAATCAACCTGGTATCTTGCTCAGCAAGCCAACTATTAAGAGTGAGGACAGGGGNGGGGGGGGGAGGGGGGGGGGGGTGGCTATGTATTCAACAAAGGAGCAGCAGTAGCAATTTATGACTTTCTCTTTTATTCTGTTGTAGACAACCCATTTTTGTCCTTCAAAGACTGAAAAGACTTAACTTTTAATGACTGATTCAGTATTTATAAACCCAATTGCCAAAAAAGGCCTGCATTGCTTGTATTTTTTAACTGCCAGTCCTAAAAGTAACTCCCTATTCAAATCTCAACTGGTGAGAAGCACTTAAAATTGACCACAGGGAAATGAGATGTGGGGCCTCATGAGTTCACTGTTACAGTATTTAGGGTAAATCTTCACTTATTTTGTATAAAAATAATTGCAAAATTAGTCAACTATTGACAGGCTGGTTACCTTTCTGTAATTAATAGAAAATCTGTCAAATATTGTTCTACGACATCTACACAGTACAAAGTAAGCTTATGATAGACTGAAACTTTGTTACAATGTTTATTCTTGTTGAGAAATTTGATGAAATAAATTTTAACTTCACCACCAAATTTTGTGCTAAATAGGAGAAGATTTACCTTACCACTATTTTTCATTAGTATTAGTTTGTGGCATTCATCATTTTGATGCCAATAACTGTTGCATAGTGAGTTGGAATGCAGACATCAAAATCTTTTTGGAAAGCCAGTGAGGTGCCCATCAGTCATCGTCCACTTGTCCGACTCCGCTCTGAAGAGTGTTAGCTACTCTATCTTTCGAACTAAGTCAATCCTCCGCAAAAGAGAGGAGTTAAATCAGGGATGTGGGGATTATCCATTTTTCAAACGCTGATAAATAATACTTAAAGGCTAAAATTACGATTTGTTTAATGTTTGTTGTCTTTTGTACAAACTATACCTATATTAATTTTTCTCTGGATATTTGACAAAATAAAAAATTCTATATGCCTGCCACAAACGTTGAACTAAAAGGATTTAGATACTACATATTAGAGAAACAGCGCCCACAGTTTACCCAAATAGGCTTGACTATCAAACTGTATTAGCCAATAGTGTTATTATATTTAGAGTCTCAGCAAGTACTTGAGAAGTGTAGAGTAAACATCAGCATGTAGCCTTGTACACATGTGCAACCTTATAGCTAGAGGAGAAAACAAACAGATGACTGCAAGCAACACAAGATATTGGTGAAAACGCTGGCATCAATATGGAAACCAATAACAGCATGTGAAAAACAGAACAAATACCAGCATGGTGATATTTATTTTTTACTCCTAACCCCTTGTCAATTGTTGTTATAAATCAATTAATTTGTTTACATATTTATACAATCTCATTCTTCGATGGCTGCCAGAACATGAGCTACCTAGAAAGCTAATTAAGCAGATAATTAGCCCCATATCATTTATTATAGATTGTGGTACAAATGTAATATGTCACTAATTAAGTAATTAATATCACATTTTACTGAATATAGTGCCATGCTATACAACAGAAAGTCTACCCTAAAACTTACTTGAGATCCTGTTGTCACTATGGCGACGAGAGAAGAATACCCTCTTGTAGGACATTATTGGGCTAGCTCAATTTACCTTCAGCTTTCAATGCATGTTGATAATCAGTTTATAAAATATCCAATGCGCTCATCTATTATGTTGTGCTATTGTCTTATCACAGGTGCATCCATTGGACTCAACCATTATCATGTCGAACAGAGGGTGGTCCAGGCAGGTGGAGAGGGAACATCATACCTGGACTAACTAGATATCTGCAGGAACAACAAATCAAACGCTGTGCAGTTAGATGTTAAGTCAACTATCTCCAAATTAAGAATGAATACAGTCATTTGATTGCCCTCAAAGCAATGCATGATGCCACCAGTGTATCAGTGTAGTGTAATGTGGCCAGGCACCCTGTATTATTTTATCACTTTTATCAGCAAGTTGCAGCTAGTGTTAAGAGCAGTTAGTTAGATGTCTGTAAACTGATGATATCCGACTAGAATGGGAGATGACGCAAAACATAGGGGAGACACAAAGTTCTTCATATCATTTAGTCATGACCATAAGCACTGAGCAAAAATATTCCACAAAATGTACATTTAACGAGTACCACGAAATACATTTTTAGGAATTCGGTTATTTTTGATTTGCTTCTTTTTCTCAAATAAAAATAGTTAACTTAAATGAACAGAGAAATGTTCTACCCATATCAAAAATAACCAGTTCTGTTCAAAACCGCTAAATGACTTATTCAAATGGCAAGTGACAAAGAACAAAATCAAACACAAGTGTAGAAAATGGCCAAGACAAAACTAAATATTGAAAAACAAACCCAGGTCGGAAACATAACAATAACAGAACACCTGCGATATGTCACAAATGGTTTATATGGGCAACCGATGGGAAGATTATGATGTGTTTAATACAAACACATGCACCTGATGTTGCCTTGAACAGACAGTGCAAAAACTACCCACTGCTACACTATCACGAGTTAATGCTAGACTAGTACACGATATTCACAATGAAAAGTTGACGAGATTTATATTTTATCCTGATTTCCAGAACTAAAATGATCATTAGAATTATAAGGATTATTATATTTTTTAAATTCGCATTGCTTTAGATAATTTTACTTGCTATTTGATCTTGAAGATTAGTACAGAAACTAGGTCGAACAGTGATCTTCCCTAAACAGAAGCTGAATTTTACAGTTGCTTAATTTGTAAGAGGTGAACATTAGTGAACGGTGCCTGTGCATTCATTTAAGAATCAAATACTTCAAAATTCAATGTTTTCTGAAAAAGTTTTTTCAAGTCATACAATGAAAGTTTTCGATTTCTAAAAATAATTTGGTGTTGTTTCCAAGAAATACTGAGCACTGACAACGCGCAAAGCATGTTTTTCACATTGCTTTTTACCCAGTGGAAATGTAAAGGCTAAATACATTAAACAGAGTAGCGTTCCTTACCATTAGACATTAGATGAAAGAACTTTTTAAACAAATGCATCAGTAATAAATAAAAGTCTAAATGAATTTCCCAGATTCTGAACCGTTCAACACACCACCTCTGGCAGCCAATTGGTCTATAAATCTACAAGAGTTTCTTCACCAAGTGAGAATCTCCAGGACACTCAACTACTTCTGATAAGGGTGTGCAACACAAAAATAAGGGTATTCACCCTTTCAGACAGACACCCTTTTAGACACCAAAAAGGAACCCATTGGCAGGCAGCTTCTGTGAAAAGCCAGCCTTATGCCGATTTTTGTGCTAGTAACCCCAAGTTATCCCTTTCACATATAATTAAATTGGAAAGGTACTCTTTCTTAGAAGGCTCTCTTTCTCATGAAAATCTGGACACGAGAAACAAGTTGCATGCCCCATCTGCATCTTCTATGGGAGTACCCCCATTTTTGAACTCTAACCCTTGGTCCACAGCTATTCTTTTACTTGCTGGACTGGTGCCACAGCACAGTTACATGTTGGAAGCAGCCCTACCTCACAAATTGAGAGTGTCACCTCTAATTCTCTTCACGTGATAATCTAATATTAAGCATTCAGACAGTTCACCTGCCATGGTTATTCTAACAAACAGTACTAGCTGCTCAAAAGCAAAGTGACATTTTAAGTTACCCTTGTATTTTGAAGAATAAATGTCAAGTTCATTTGTGCTAAAATTCTGCAATTTACCAAAACTTTCCTTTGAGTAAAATAACACCAGTCCTACAAATTTTCTTAGAGGTCAAAATTCATGGAAAACATAACATTGTTTTGTTGATGATAACAAATATCATTAACATATGTCACTAACATATGTCATTAACATATGTCATTAACATAAATGCTTTCTGAAGAAATAGCCTACATGGGAAATGATACAAAAACGCTCCAAGAAATTTTGCAGGTAGTTAATTGTTGGTTAGTTTGGCAGGTCCCACGCATTCAGTGAAAAAATAACACCATATTTTATGTAGGATGTCAATGGACTTGTTACCCTTTTTCCACTCTAAGTAAAAAGTTGGAAGTCAAAGTCTACAGGCTTTCTACTTTCAGAAAATATACACTTTTACAGAGCTGAAGTGTATAGTTGTGTACACATTTGGGGAAATACACACACTTGTCCATAAGGTAACACACAACCTTAATGCAGATAAAAATGAAAAACACTATATTTTCAATGCTCAACAGAAATGTTAAGTAACAACAACCAAATACATGCACCATAAATGACAAACATTTCTAAAGACTAGAACGTACGTAGAATCAAACCACGACTGGTCAGTTCATTTGAATAACACTTAATGCATTTTTAATTCAAAAATGTATTTTTACTCCAATCTGGTGAATTTTGCCTTCAAACACTCTAGCATCAAACTATGCAAGAAGGGAGTACACTTGTTCATTATGCCTCCAATTAATATCTACGAGGGAAAAATTTGAGGGCCATTTTCAAGTAATA
The DNA here is from genome assembly GCA_002633005.1 of Phoronis australis. Taxonomy (NCBI): domain Eukaryota; kingdom Metazoa; phylum Phoronida; family Phoronidae; genus Phoronis; species Phoronis australis. Next base: position 465,313 of record NMRA01000083.1, read on the forward strand.
ATGGGCTTGTTATATGTTATTTATTATTTGAAAATCAAACGAAATCACTGTGCACCTAATACCCAATGATTTTTAGTGAAAAAGCTTTAACTCATATTACCTGCAAATGCGACTAAAAACAAAAATGCTTTTACTCAAAACCAAAATACCATCGGTTAAAAAGTTCAACATCCAAACATGATTTTCTCATAACGAAACTGTTTTTACCAAAGGGTCAGAACTCGTCAAAGACATGCAGAATATTTGAACAATTTCAAAACCCATCAAATATTCAAGACATCCCACCCCCGTGGCCCTGCAATCCAATGTGTGATAGTCATCAAGGTATGTGCATTTTATATCTATTTCCCTTTGAAGGTGTAAGTCTACCTGAGAACCTATACCTGCATTCACACCTGTTCTGTCCCTATCAATTACCAAGTACCTGCTGAGAGACAACCATAGGTCCGCCTAATTTATGCATATCTGAAAAGAACATACGTCTCTTTCCCAGGCGATGCCAATTACTAATTAGGAATCCCCTATTGGGTGCTTGTCACACATTACACTTCACTGCTCATTCGTTACATCAATTTGAAGGAGCCAGAGATGTCAAAGAGATTTAATGATAAAATATTTTAATGTTACAAATGTGCTTTTAGACCTTTAGGTGAGAATTCGAGTTTTAATACGTACTTAGGTGGTCAAGGAAAACTGTCATCAATACATGCATCGTATTACGTAGTAGACTGTTTTAAAGCTGGATTTCAAACTAATTAGCTGGATACAGACAAAAACTGAGTTAGGGTTTTACTCTCATAAAATTGGACTCATAATATGCCTCAATGTGATAGAATTTAGGTTCATCAACAAAACCATGAGCAACTCAAGAAAACACTTTGGATTTTACTAGTGTTTGCCCAACCTAACTAAAAGCAATACACAAGAAAATGCTTGTTTAATTGGGATTTGCCAAGCCTAAAATTGCAAATGGAAATAGAATTCTATCACCATAGTAAGAAATATTACGAGAACGATTTTAAGACAGTAAAAATAGTAGAGGCCTAATTTGATTTTTGGCTTTTAGCCAGCTAAACAAGGAAAAATGCAGCTTGAAATAAGAATTGAAAACCATATTCAAGTACGTCCCAATCAGATAATTAACTCCTGCAGTTATGTGACTTTAGTGGCGAAGCCCAAGAAGGCCAGATTTTGAATTTGTAACGTGTTCACTGAGGAAGGGTGAACACTTACATTCTTTCATTCTCATTGTTTTAGATTTTTGATCAAGGTACATTATTCACTACAGATAATTTAATAGATTTTAAGCCTAAGTGGCATTTGCAAATTCCTATGTTTTACTCTTGTTTGCAATTAAGTAGATTGAATCTTAGTTTCCGTATGCTACTTTTTCCTGCCAGATACAATAACTATGATAAATTAATGTGAAAACCCCCATGACAAATAAATTATTCCCAGACAGCAGGCTAAAATGGCAAGAACCTATTACTTTCATTTGCTACCGTAATGCTCCATTTTTCTATTTTTCAAAGACTAATTACGGTACCTTGTTACAAATAACAGAGACTTTACCAAATGTTGCTTTATAACACCCTCAAACTAAAAACAACGTCAATAATAGACTGTTATGTTATTAATCTTTTTGTAGAGAAATTTGACAAAAAATTGCACTTGTCTGCCACATTATGTATGGTAATAATACTGAAGAATTCCCATAGTTTGTTCGACATGCCCAATTACTCTCTTGTGACTTGAAGCAAAATTCAATATTACACAAAAATGTCACAAATCAACTTTGGTATTACATGTTAGTGACACCTTGATGGTTGTAAAGTTTTGCCATATTGTGGTAATGCTTCAGAACATAAGGATAGGCACACATAAACAGGTTCAATTGCCAAGGTCAATAGAAATATGTCAACAATTTCTAGTACATATTGTGGGCCACATTTTAAACTGTACTTAACACTGATCCTACCCAGCTGCCTTCAACTGCCATTGGTGCCAGGCTTACAAGTGTGTTTTCTTCAAAAAAGATTAAATCTAAGTGAGTCAGTTCAACAACATAACTGAATGGGAACCAGCCTGAATTAGCTTCTAACTACTATTACAATGAGTGCACAATGCCAATTACCAAGATAATTAATTATAGGCACAGTCAAAATATAGACAACATAGTACAAGGGCGAAACAAGTAACAATTGTCTTGGTGGTGTCTGGTGACGTTAAACTGGTCAAACGTGTCAGAGAGGTTATCAGAAACAACTGAGTACAGGCTAAGATTAGTAGGAGCCAGGAGGCAGCCAAGACTTCCAAGCATCTCAGACCACTTGATGAGTGGAGACCAACAGCTGTGAGTGGGGTCTGTTTTCACTAGCATTGGCTGGCAGTGGGCTTCACATTGCCACCAACAGATGGGATGCAGCTTTACACCATGTTCAGGTCATGTTAAGTGATTTCACAGGGACTAGTGGGACAGACTGGCGCCAACAGTTATGAAGGCAACATGTGGAAAACTGTTGCTTACAAACATCTTACAAATAGAGCCAGTCAAGAATGGACAAACCAGATGGAGATGGAACGCACTGACATCTCTTGGAGATAGGGCCAAAGCAGATACCACATGTGGACAGTGTTATGTGTCGACTGGTTACATAGCATTACTGCAATAACTGGCCTTCCAGTAGCACCTCACTTTGTCAACACTGTGAGAAAACTAATTGGCAATTCCCTAGCCAGTGACAACTCAATCCACCAACATTTGATAGAAAAGATTTTAATCTTAAAAGTCTCTGCTTTATCTAGAAGATGAGAACATGAAAAACATTTGTGCCCAATGAAAAGTGTGTACTAATTGCTTCCTGCAGGGTCATCTCTAATTAGTTTGTAGGTTAAAAACACGTTTTTCACATTTAGGATTAATGAACGACAGATATACAGTTGCCAGTGCCAGACAGAATACGAATCACCAACAAAACTAGCAAATATAAATTATTTGAGAACTAGTCAGAAATCAATGATATCAAACTGAAAATGACTTGAAATGTGATTATTTCTTATTCAACTGAACATCAGTTTTTTAATCCAATGCATGGTGGTGTTTGTCGACCACTGGCTTTGTGTAAAATATTCACAACTGAATAATAAAAATTTAAGTAAATACTGTCATTAACCCCTGCATCATGCCGTGAGACTTTTGAACAACATTGGCAAAAATTCTCTCAGCATGTTTGGTGGTTTAACTGCACAGAAATGTCTTTGAAGAATTTCCTTCATAAACATACTCTAGTCCTCTCCAGCAGAGCAGTAGATCAGTCAGCCATATGGTGTATAGACATAGTAATTAACTGGTGATTAGTCTGGTGGAAAGAATCACAACCTCATCACTGGAGGTGTCACTAAGGTGTTCCACAGTATATAACATGTGAGGTATTCCTTGACATATTAGAGATTGGAGAAGCATGGTGGTCATCCAAGTGGTTCAAGATTATGTAGAGCAGTAGCTCAATAGTGACTGTCATTCTCAGTGACCTTTATATATAAATGCAGACTTGGCATAATAGAGAATGGTTTAGCGTTTATTTACTGCATTTATATTGGTAATGTTTAGAATTTGCCGTGTGATTTTAGGAGATTTAACAATTAAAAAGTAAATAAACAAATATTTCATTCACAAAATGTTGTGTTGTATAACATTGCCAGTATAACAGTGCACCATGGGGTACTGACCACTTCCCATAGTCACACATGTAAACCTCCTTGTCGGGTTAACACTCAACTTCAAAATTTCCAAATTTTCACTTTTGAATAACCATCCTCAAGTTAATGCCCACCTCCTATTTGATACAATCGAGATTTTCTTGAAAACGCCCATATGTGTAAAATCGCGTCTCACCAAAAGGCTTAGAACTGACGCTTTCCATTGATTAACAAATATCACTCACATAGTGTTATTTCGTGTCGGAAAATTCCCGTACTCACCTACGTTTTCTTTGATTTTTACTTTGTATTAATTCACATAAATGCAGCTCCTGTTCTAGTAAAGCCCAGTCACTTCTTTTTAAATGTCCATGACCGACTTAATGCCCTCCACCTCCCCAGGTTCTTTTATTTCCCAAATTTAAGGACCCTGGGCAATTAAACGAGGATGTTTAGGGATACACAACATGCGACTAAGCAATAGCAACCAGAACCTGTGCAATCTTGATTTACTCATAGGCAGACTTTTTGTTTTTCTTTCCTTCGTAGAAATCTCACCAATTTTAGACAAACATAACTACCAAAGTTGACCATTTCATCCTCAAAGGCAACCGTAGTCATGCCTGATGTTGTGTGTTAACTTGGAGAGACTTTAGCGCAGCATGTTAAAATACACTTACAGGTGATAGGTACATGTATAAAAGATAAGTGGGGAAATAACAGTTTCTACCATCTCGTTGAGGTGTGTGCGAATAAAAACAGGTAAGTTGTTGAAAAAACAAAAAATTGCTATTAGAAACACATCGATATACACAGAGTTCAGGGCTTAGGAAAAATAAAAGTTTGACTCAACTCTCTGCTTATGTCTGTGCCTGAAAACAATTAGCAAGAATAAGCAGGAAATCTGTTTACCATTTATAAATTCAGGAGTTAAACAAGTACGGTTCAAAAGGTTGCCCTGTGTTTCTTATAACGTAACAATGGACAACAGAATCACGCAACTTCTGTTCTACAGGTGACAGAGATCTGGGAGCTGCAAATATCATCTGTGCAAAACACATCTGAACAAATAACAGATGAGGGCTGGGCTGAAAATAAACACAAAACATGCAGCATTTAACAGTAAATGTTGTAAATGAGAGCCGAATATTTATGTCATGCTGGCAAAATCAAATTTTACAGATTGTTATGCTAATCAGTCAGGTATGGCCATCAAAAGTAAGAATTATGTGTTTACCACGTCATCACACTCCATACATATGGGTACACATGGTACACAGGTGTTCTCTTTGTTACCAACAGATGTCAGTATTGTATAGGATGCCAGGTTATGGTAATAGCAAATTCTTTCAATATCTGTTTGGAAATGCCAAAATAATAAAATGAAAAAACAAGTATCACCCAATGAGGAATTAGAAAATTAGAATGAAGGTGCTGATATTGTAGAGAACTGAATAGCCAGTGTGGTTTGTTATGAGCATTAATCTATAATCTATTGAAACATTGTCCTAATTATTCTTTAAATGATTCTCTTATAAAGCAAATTGTCATAAACTGTGATTTTTACTCAAACCTATGTGTCAGAACAGATTACATTCACTGCAATAGCATACAGCAATCAGTGAAAAACACGAGATCCATGAGTCTCCAGGGACTGAGCCATCATAACTAAGGAAGATAAGCCAGGGTTTTACCAGAACTGAGAATTCAGGAATTCCTTCTGGGCTTTTTTAATGTTGTAGTTTGGCATGAGATTTTAATGTCAGAATTGCGCATGAATGCACGAGACAATTTCTTGTGTTCATTTACTGCGAAAACGATTGTATGATTTCATTCAAATTTTTAACGAAAGAAGCAGGCATAAATTAGTAGCACCTGACCTGGAGACTTTGAAAACATGAATATCATTATCACTATCAGATACCTCCTTATTTTGATGCTGGTATGATTACATGACAACATAACAACAAATTCTTCCATTTCTGCCAAACCCCAAACCCAACCCTCTTTTAATCTGAATTTTCTGCTTATTCTTACAAGCTCCCACACACAGATACTTAAAGGTAGAAATAAATACAATGATATCAGATACCTTTATGACTTAAACCAAGCGTATCAACCACTTTCCTTGTAATGTTGTTATTGTTATTTGATGTTTGTTATTGTCTTTACATAATCAATAGCCACAGTGCTCTGTGTCCTGATAACAAAACCAATAGTTGGCCATATGGATCAGTCATAAGTACCACTACAAGTTACAGTACCTGAGACTACTAATGAGTTTCCTCACACATCTTAATTAAAAACCAGCTCTTGTGTGTGTTTACTCAACAATCTGGAGGACAGGAAAACAGCCACCTGTCTCCATCTGGTGGTGTAATGTTTGAAATGTCACAATCTGTCACAGTCACATGACACCAGAACAAACACACAACTGGGCAGAGGAACATTAATATAAGTTAATGTGTTCAGAAATGGTAACAAGACGTAAAGATGGTTCTCATCTACCGAAGAAAAGGACAGAAGCCTTGCCATTTTTCAAACACACATGTCAGGACTATAAACAGCAAATTTTTTCAAAATTACAGAAAACAATAAACACTTTTTTACATTGAAATTAATATATAAAGTCACAGGAATTAAGGTATCTTTTGCCCCAACCTACATCAAAAACTAATAGCACAACTATCCACCATAAATTAATGTTTTGTATGAAGTCAGAGGCTGGACGAGGGGGGTGAGAACAGAGGGAGGAATGGAGGGCAGGGAGACAAAGTGCTATTTCTTAATGTGAAATGAATAACTGATCATGAAGGTTTGCAAAGACAAAGTGGCCAACGGATACGGTACATAACTAAATTTATAATATGACAGACATAATTGGATAAATTGGGAGTATGGCCTTATGCCACTACATGTACGTGTCTAAGGATACCATACCTGTCACTGCATCAGTCATCTTTCTTGTTCAAGTGGCCAAATCAAACCCGGAATAGTTCAACTACGCACATTTCGCCGGCTTAATCATGTGAAAATTTCTCCTGACACTGAATCGATACTATTGATTGCGGACTATTGGATCACAAATCAACAGTACATGTTGTCCATCTGGTGTCAGCTACACGATGGGGACGTTCTCAAGAAGTGTGACGGAACCACGCACAGCTAGCACCACGTGCACAGCCTCTCACAACTCTCAACGCGTGCGTGCACACAATTCAATAAATATCATTACTAATTCATAATTCATCAAGGCTATCATGTTACATGCAAATAACCAGCACACAATACTATGGATTAGAAAGGGACTCACGCTGTCAAATATATTGTTTGATTATCGAGTTACTATTCTTACAATGTAAAAAGAATATCTATAATTAGAAAAAAATGCAATTTTAGACATCTTTCATACTAGCAAGCAAATGGTTGTGCGTAAGTATTTTTTGTAAACAAGCTGGATTATTGTAAACAAGCTAGATTGTTGTATCATTTGAATTTGATGCCTTACACGATAACTTAAAAGTTACACAAAGACAAATTGTGTAATTAAAGTAAAACCCGCATTAAGGCCCAAATTTGGTCAACTTTGGAACATCATATCTCAAAAATAGGTCAACAGATTCATACGAAACGTGCCACAGACATTTTATACATTGTTCTCCAAGACGCCGTTAGGAATTGTTTTTAACACGTTCCACTTTCAGAGGGGCTATCCAAAATAGGAGTTTTGTAATTTTTCTGACACTAACTGACAACAACTGTATAAAACAAAGACTAAAGGATAACTTAGAAAACTATAACAACATTTTTGAGATGTGTTGAACAATTGTAATTAACCCGAAATTTGGTCATTTTATTGATGCCATTGTTTTGCTATTGAATGATGTACCTTCTTTTTATGCAAATTTTTACTCAAAGACAAGGTCACGTGACCCAAGCAATGGCATACTGGTATGAAGTCAAAAGTCAATGGCTTTCTATTTTCAAGAAATATATAATTTTATGTACTTTTACCGAGAAGACATCTATAGTTTTCATGATATTTGGCCAAATTCAGTCTTGTCCATAAGGCTCTATTTTTAAATGCAAGTCAGACATGCATACTACAATAAGATTTGGACAAAATTCCACAGGAGGGTTGTCCCAGTTCATATAAGTTCAGATAAGACAGACTTCGCATAGTCAGAAAACACCAACGAAAAGAGTTGAAGTATGCCTACAATTGCACCGCAAACAGTATGTTTCTAAGTCAAGGGTGTTCATTAGTAACACAAAAATGGTCACAACATGGCGCAGAATGCACCTAACTTGTCTGAAAATTGAAAGGCATCGTCACCTCCTTAATAGAAAACTAGTTGCCACATTTCATGAAAATCCATCTAGGAGTAAAATCACATAGGCAAACATAAAATAGTCCGACCCATTCCACTAGGAGGCAGAGCAGTAACTGGATCCGTCCATTTGTTGCCAACTTAATGGAAGCAATACATAGTCAAGTTTCACAAAGGTCCTATACGGGGTTAGCGACACTACAAAAAATGCCACTATAGGAGGCACTTCAGCAGCTGGACCCAAGCGAAAATCAATGTCAATGAGAACACGCATGGGAATTAATTTAAGGCAAATCTTTTTGTCTCAAATTGAGAAATTGTAGTGATTAAAAGGTTTAGAGTTACAATGCCAACATACTGGTTAGACTTCACCCCGCATAACCTGCACACCACAGCGAGCATTAACTGGTCTGATGTAATATTTACTACCTGCATTCTATTCCCCCCTCTCTCAATATACAGGTATTATTAAAGTCCTTAAATGAATCTTCCTCACCAGTCAATTTAGGGAACAGTTGCCATGCCTGGTGCACAGTTTACAACGAATCAATTTGCAATCACTCATAAACTGCCTGATATGTCAGTATAATGTACTTAAACCGAATAGCTTTTTCAATGTGTTTCTTGATTTTTGCTTTGGTCACAACTTCATCAAACAAGCAGGCAAAATTTCACACATTTACATTAAAACAGTACATCATAAGAGCCATTCTCTTACTATCATTCAGACCCTATAACGATATATTCAGTTGTATAAAAACAATGAAATACACAGGTATTCTTTAAAAAAACAGAAAATGCAAAAATGAAAACACTCTAGACTGACTTAATGAAATTGCATGAAAAATGATGATGATGAAGGTGATGATCATGACAAAAATGACCAAAGAATACCACAGTATGGTAAGTGGTAAACCAACAAAACTGCAGCGAAAAACAGTCAATAAAAGAACAGTCATCAATAACCCTCAATTTACTCAACAATGGTAAATTGCAGAGAAAAGCACAAACTTAATAAAAACAGTCGTAGCTCTTGAAGATTTCTAATCACAAAATAAGTTTCAGAAAGATTTTTGATTGTTACCAACCAAATACAACAGGCCTTGAGCTATTGATGAGACACATATGTGTAGATTTCACATTCATTGGACAAGAAATACAACCTATAACGTAGAACAAGTAATAAAAAACAAACACGCAAATTATATTTAGCACTTAAATGATGACCAAGTTATGCATGATCAAATGAAAATTCTTCTCCGCTTTCTGCTCGAAATCTATTCAGGTGACAGAGAGTGGGTTTACTCATTAGCACTACTGAATATCAAAACCTATGTTGCGCTTAAGTGGTGACACCTTGTGAATGAAGGTAAGACCAACAGGTCTCACTGCAAGGGTGAGCCATGAAGCCCATATCCAAGCTGTGTTTAGTTATCCCATATGATGTATACATCAACTACACTTTACACATGGCAATTGGCAATAATCCAGTTGTAATAAATTCTCTGTTTCATGAGTGACTCATGACAAACATAAAATTATCGCTTGTCCTTTGATATCAGGGTCAGAATTAGTTATGATTCCCAGATGTGGGAATCTGTCTTGTTTAGATATGGTAGTTTCCTTAAATTCAAAACAACTGCTAAAATCCTCGTTTTCATTTTTTTCAAAAGCTCATTGCATTTGGTTAAAATGCATGAAATATCTAAAGCTATCTTTGAAAATGCAAAGACCATCTTTAGTGTTTGAGGCTACACAAAAAAGTGCCGTGAAGTGGTGGGATCCATTTTACATTATGACATTACCACTGCTGAGCTCACGCTCATTTCGTACTGGTACAATATTTGTCAGTTGCTGTCTGACATTATCATGTAATTATTATATAAATACAAGCTTGTACAAGGGATTTCCCAAGCAAACCATATTTTGGAAGAAACTGAACTGCTATTAGGTACCCACAGCCATCAAACGTTGGCATGATGTGATCCAATATTCAAATTTCACTGCATTCTGTAGGATGACTCTGATAAGAGGTGGTGCAAACAATTCAAGAAAGAGAGCCCTGCACACTGCAACTGCATACTGTCTTTTTGTTGAGATGTGACCCAATCTCTAAGTTGACCAACACAATGGAGCTATACCTGACTTGTGTGCACAGCCACTTGTAAAATGACCATCTAAATTCCCTTCCCCCCAGAAGAATGCAATGAAATTTCAATCAGGGAGGGAGGGCGTTATGTTCTAACATAGCATTTTTACTTGGCAGAATTCTTCCGCCAAGTATGTTGGTCTGACAGCAAGTTTTTTACTTGGCGAAATAAATTTCGCCAAGTATGTTGCTCTTCCACTAAGTTTTTTTTTTTTGTTTGTTCGCACGATACAGGTCGTAATTTTCGGACTTCTACGTTCGTCATGTGAATGTTATTATTACTTCTTTTGTTCATCCTCGCCACCATCGTCTTCATATTCGTCATCTTCGTCATCATCTTTATCGTCATCTTTTTTTGTTTGTTCGCACGATACAGGTCGCAATTTTCGTCCGATCATCACGAAATTTATACATAACACGTAGTTCAAAATCGGATCCAAGAAGGCGGCTGTGGCAGCCATTTAGTTTTCATTTAAAGGTTCAAATGCTTCTGGAGGCTACAATTTTTTACGTAAAAGGCTAAGAATCGGCACAGTAAATGGACCGGAAGTTTGATATAAGTATTCCGGAAATTGTTTACTTCCGGTTAAAGATGGCGGAAATATCGGCGATCACGCATGCACACCTCGATTTTGGCCTAAAAACATTTTCTCCTGTAGAGGGCGCATTATAAGACCAATTCCTTCGAATTTTTACAGGTATTAGTTTCTTATGACATGCTATTATACAAAGCCAAAAAACAGGAAGTTGCTTTCAAGATGGCAGATCTGGCGCATGTTGGCCCATTTTCAGTTGTAATGGAGTGCGATTTTAAACGTGAAGAGAAAAAGACGTGATTTTTTGCATGTGGATTCTTTGAAGTATATTCTTTCAAATGGCCAGTAACAATTTTTTCTCAGACTTACCGTTTTTGAGTTATTCGACTTTGAATTTCTTAAAAAAAAAGGAAAATTTCATTTTTTTCAAAAAATTTACGGAATTAGGGGATACCATCAGTTTAGACAGAACTTTGAACGGGCTTTCCGAAAATGTTTTCCATTTTTCGCTAGGACGTCTACTTTTTGAGTTATTTGAGATTTTCCAATAACGCTGTTCCTTTGTTGAGTGCTCTTGCTGCGTTGATGTTGGTTTATCTTCTATTGAACTAGACTGTAGCCTATTTCTTATTGATTTATGACATCTAAGTTCATCATATGAATGTTGTGATGTTGTTCATCATCGCCACCACCATCATCATATTCGTCATCATCTCCGTCGTTGTCTTTTCCGTTAATTTCGCCAAGTGTCGCTCAAGACTGTAGCCTTTTTCTTACCGATTTCGGACTTCTACGTTCGTCATGTGTATGTTATTATTACTTCTTTTGTTCATCCTCGCCACCATCGTCGTCATATTCGTCATCTTCGTCATCCTTTTGGTTAATTTCGCCAAGTTTCGCTCCTCGGAGCGCTTTCATTTTTTTTTGTTCGCTCTCTACAGGTCGCAATTTTCGTCTGATTTTCACGAAATTTGAACACAACTTGTAGATCGGAAAGTTCTGGAACGCTATTGTTTTTGGTCATGATCGGATACAAAATGGCCGACATGGCGGCAATTTTGTATCCGATTTCACAGTCAAATACTCGTAGAGGCCGCATTTTTTGACGTACATGGCTGAAAATCGGTACGATTATACTACAACACATGTGCTACAAGTGTGCATAAATTCGTTGACTTCCGGTCAAAGATGGCGGAAATATTGGACATGGCGCATGCGCACCCAGAAATATGGCCAAAAACGTTTTCTCCTGTAGAGGGCGCATTTGCACACCAATCACTTTCAAACTGGTATCGTGTTTGTTGAGGTTAATAAGCTTTTATTAAAAATTATTGAACCGGAAGTCACTTTCAAGATGGCGGCTGTGGCGCATGTTCACACGGTTTCAATCGTTCTGGTGTCGCATTTTTAACGGGAAGAGCAAACGACGTGAATTTTTGCATGTGGATTTCTTGAAGTAGGGCCTTTCAAAAAGTCTGCAAGAGCGTATTTCTCAGACTTACCGTTTTCGAGTTATTTGACTTTGAATTTCAAAAAAAATGGCAAATTTTCAATTTTTAAGAAAATTTTTTGGATTTTTGCCAAACTACCACATTAGATAGAGTTTTGAACGAACTTTCAGAAGATATTTTCCATTTTGCGCTACGACATCTACTTTTTGAATTATTCGAGATTTTCGGATACCGTTGTTCCTTCGGTCACCTATGCAAGCACGTAGCTGGCTGGCTTTCAGTTCACTTTGTTTTGGTTATGCCTAGTTGACCTAGACTGACCCAGCCAGCACTATCCTACTGTAAAGCATGGCTCGTCCATCATGTTGCGCCATCTATTGTTCTTTATTGTAGTTGATTGTATGCTCTCTATTTGATTTCTTCGCTAGTCACATGAATGTTATCGTTTTATTCATAATTGCTGCCTTGATCGTCATGATTGTCGTCGTCCCCCTCATCGTCGTCTTTTCGATTAATTCCGCCAAGTGTCGCTCCTCCAAGCGTTCTCATTTTTTTGTTTGTTCGCACTCTACAGGTCGCAATTTTCATCCGATTTTCACGAAATTTGCACACGACGTGTAGATCGAAAAGTCCTGGAAGGCTATGAATGTTTTTGGTCATGATCGGATACAAAATGGCGGATGTGGTGGCCATTTTGTATCAGATTTCACAGTCAAATGCTGGTAGAGGCCGCATTTTTCGACGTACATGGCTGAAAATCGGTACGATTATACTAGAACGCAAGTGCTACAAGTTTGCTGAAAATCGTTGACTTCCGGTCAAAGATGGCGGAAATATTGGAAGTGGCGCATGCGCAACCCGAAATATGGCCAAAAAACGTTTTCTCCTGTAGAGGGCGCATTTGCGAACCAATCACTTTCAAACTGGTCACGTGTTTGTTGAGTTTAATAAGCTTTTATAAAACTTTATTGAACCGGAAGTCACTTTCAAGATGGCGGCTGTGGCGCATGTTCACAGTTTCAATCGTTCTGCTGTCGCGTTTTTAACGGAAAGAGCAAATGACGTGAATCTTTCCATGTGGATTCCTTGTTTGGTTGATTGCTCCCAGTGGACCACGGGTCAGCAAACCTCGATTATATCTATCAATGGAATTTCCCGATCCTGATGTCGATGTTTTAGGCGCCCACAGGTTCTCGGTGCTGAAGTCACCGTGAAAAAACACCGTACATTGAGCACCCAGGTTCTCGGTGCTGAAGTCACCGTGACAAAACACCGTACATTGAGCGCCCAGGTTCTTCAGGTGCTGAAGTCACTGTGACAAAACACCGTACCGTTCCTTTTCCTGTTTTCTAAATGTAATCTAATTCCTCGGATTATTAATCTCTGAAATTCCGCTCTTGACATCTTGACATGACCTCAAAGCCGAGATGATATCCCACAATGCAAAGTCAAGTAAACGCATTTTTCACTGGTCAGTTTCTCAAAGTCAACAGTAAATGACCATTATCACGAAAGGGAAATCTTGCCTGCAAATAGCATTACACTGGTAGTCATGAGACTTCAAAATTGGTCAGACCTTGCGAAATTCCTAACAGTTAATTGGCAGTTCTGTCTAAGATAACCAGAAAATGATGCTAAAAACAGAGGATTTCCGTTAATGTCATGTAAGGCCTTGTTGACAAGTCTCTACGTTTAGTCAAATAACAAAAAAAAATATTTAACTCGGCAAAACTACATATTTTCTGAAAGCAGAAATTGAATTTGATGTTTCCTTTATACCAATCTGCCACTAATAGGCTCAGGTGACCACGCTTTTCAGAAAAACCTCAACAAAAAGGTAACATTCATGGCAAAGAACAAGATCAATTACAACACCAAATTTCTCATGATACAAATATTTAAGATAAAACCTCAAAAAAAAACTGTTGCCATTTTCTAAACTATTGTTTCGTTCTCATTTTTTTCTGATACTACCTCGTGCAAAAAAGGAAATTTTTGCTAATCTTAAGATTACTTGAGAGAACTCCAGAATTCCACGTCTTTCTGATAGGAGAGGTGACACACGACACCTCAACCAAACAACCAACCAAAATAAGGTAAACTCATAAATAACGTGTTGTCAGTCTCGGAACATGAACTAGTTGATCCCATTTCACAGCTAACACTGTACATAAAAAACTTACATATAACTGTGTGTGTTTCAGAATAGGTGTGTTCAAATGTTCAATGTGTACAGCCTCTCATGACATGCAAAGTAAACTTCTCTAAATGTCAAAACCGTGAAAACTGAACGTGGAGAAAATGATAAAAGTGATTCTTAGATATGAGTCATGTTGTAAGTATTGGGCAATCAAAAGTGGCCAAGACATTTATTGATCGTAAGAAATTAAAAAATTCTCCAATTGATCATTCAAATATATGATGCAGTGAAGTCTGTGGTGAATGATTACAGTGGAAGTAGGAAATTGAAACTTCATGCCATATGTCTGCGTGTTTTTTTACTCAAGAAAAATATTACTGGTGCCTTAACAATACTTTTAGAGAAGACCAGGGTCTGAATTCTAAATGAAGTTCATTGCACAAGCTTGCATTTTTATATTTAGCGTTGTACACAAGAACATAAAAAATTTGACAAACATAATATATCGAATGAGCTTGACTGAGGTTGCAATAACCGAATGCGGGTGTAACGGATTATAATAGCTGAACATTGCTGCTATATGGGTGCCCTGATGCTCAGGTTACATGGGTGTTGAGCAGCCCACCTGCATGTCTGGGCCTCAGTGGTGTTGGAAGCCTGCCAGTTAACACTGTTGCTGGGGTTTGTGCCACACCACATGACTTGCGCAATATGCTGGTGAATATCGATAGCGCGAATCACATATTTTGTACAGAAAATGACATCTTTCAGAGGAATTCATACAGCAGAAAGCAAGCACAACTTGAAGTGCAGCCCTGTAACTGACCATGATTTTTAAAGTAAGAACCAGTTTCTTAAAGTGTCTGTAAACCCGCTCTTGCCATCACAAAAAAATGATTTAGACTGCTTACCATTATGGAATTGGTCTCAATTTGTTCCTTAGTCAAATTCCAGGTGATTAATTGGGCCTGTTTCCTGAAAAGGCTATAGCCAAAAGTCGATTTTTTGTCTTTTGGCTATGCATTTCTGGTTTTTTGGCTCAGAGTTCTAGACAAATTTTCAGACTTTCAATTTGAGCTTGTTTTTTTGTGAAACGGGCCAAGCCATCTGCAGATTGTTTTTTTAGCCAAAACTCACTGATAAGACTATAGAATTTTTGAGAAACGGTCACTATGGATTTGAAATAAGTGAGAATTTTGATATTGCATGTAACTCGGGGTCTGTTTCATGAAAATTGACTTCGGACTTAAGGCAGAAATTTGGTCTTACGTTCAGCACAATTACGGAATAAAGGTTTAGCTAAATAATTATGAGTGCGTCCCAGTGTAGAAACAATATATAAAAGTTATCTCGGTAATTGGCAGTTACGTATTCTCAGACTTTGCTAAAAAAATTTTTCATGAAAGAGAGCCAGGCAGGTTCTACAGTCTACAAGTTGGCTGGTCACGGCTTACTATTTTATGCCAAGAGCATGCTCTCATGGAATTACAAAGGGCCACGCCAGTTCTTCAATCTTAGAAATCACTCTTCCCATCTGAGTAAGGAACAAGTTGACACCAATTTTATAGTGGAAAGTGGTCTATTGATAACATTTTTGTGTCTTGAAAAAGACGTGAGTTCATAGCAGCTTTAAATTACGATTTAAATATGATAGAAATTAGGAAGCCTGGTAATCGGTCTCACTTTCAGGAGTTCAGCAGATCATATAGAACTGAGCACTTAGGCTAGCTAGGCCAACACAGTCCTAATGCTTACCAGTAGAATGAGTGTCAGGTGATGTAGAGAGTCAATAACCATAGTGCTACCAAGCTTGCTAGACATTAACTCATAAACACTGCACTTTACAAAGAATCTGACACATAAAGGGAATATGCATATGCACATACTTGCATAACGCTAAAAGACCATAATGCAATCTTAGAGGCTTCCATGAGGCCCTGCATCAGTTCCATGTCCCAACTGTCAACACTGAATGCTCATTGGTTAAGAATTCAATGTCCATGCATGTAGTTATAACAGCTCCTGGACTTTTATGAGGCTGAGGCTATGGATACCAGTGAAAGCACTGCATGTAGCTAAACAAAAAGTACACACAGTGCAGTCCATTTTACGGATCGTTCTAAAACCCCCTCGACCCCACACCCCTTGACCCACGAGCCCCTCGACCCACGATACGTGGCAATAGAGGTATTTTTGCGCTTTTTACATAATATTTCATAATCTTGTTACTAAGCTGAGTGACTTTCCTCGAAGACTTAATTGCCGTCATGTGGTTGAACAGAGATGTTAATGATTATTGGCCTCGTAGATTTTTGCGAAAACAAAACCAAAAGAAAAGCACATTCATGCAAAAAAATCAAATATTTTTATGAAAAAGCTCCCAACAACTGTTGACGTGTTGTCTAAGATAAAATCCGTGTAATTCTTAGTTGAACGTTAGGCATTTCACCATCAGATGATTCATGCTTCATTGTTACTGATTTTGTCTCTAATTCAGTGTTAGGTTAGGGACTGTTGTTAAAGATGTTTAATGTATTTTACCTCTTTTGAAAAATAATCTTGCATAGGAGGCACACCATAGTGGGTTGGGGACTATATAGCCCACTTATTTCAGTGCTGCACAGCCCATTTCTGTCGAATTTTGAGTTTTGTTGCATGAGACACTGTTACAGCAGACAACCACATTAGTGTACTCTCTGACTCCGCACAGCAGGTGTCGTGCAGAAAGAGCACGTGGCAGCTCGCGTGCCAACTTCCCCAGCCACTGGCCTACCGTTCAGTAACACTATCTCTAAAAAGCAAGACTTCGCGACTGGGATTACGTGAGATTGCCGTGTATTTTAAATGAGATCACGTGACTTTGACTAGATTTTAGCTAGGTCCTAGTGTAAGTCCTGGCGTTACTGAACGCACGGCAGCTGTAGTCACGCTCTGATCCGCCAAACTGAAAAATAGTTTGTGATTCCTGTCCATCGTCGGTATTCCTGTCCTGCTATATGTGATGAAAGGAGCATCAGCCTGTTTTTGGTGCTTCCGTTTCTTTCAGAAAAGGTGCGTTATTCCTGCTGCTTCGATTATGCCTTAATTGTTTATGGTGCATTTGAAACATGTGGCTGTCTGCTGATAGTTGTGCCAGTTTGTATAAAGCTGTACAGACCCAGCGAAGCCGAAGGTGAGTCGATAACCTGACAGAGCTGAACCTGGCTTTGTCGTCCTTGGGTAATGTAAGTGGTGGGTGGAGGAAGTCGTGGGTGGAGAGGGTTGTGGGTCGAGGGGGTCGTGGGTCGAGGGGGTCGTGAGTCGAGGGGGTCGTGGGTCGAGGGAGTTGTGGGTCGAGGGGGATGGGTTGAGGGGGTTGAGGAGTGTGGGGTTGAGGTGGTCGAGGGATTTTTAGCACTGAATCCCACTTTTACTGCTGTGGTCTATAAAAACTGAAAAGTTGAGAGTTTTTGAAGGACAAAAACAGGCACTTAATTAGAACAGAATCATAAAAGAAACTCATGAATTGCAACCGCTGCTCCTTTGTTGACCCCACTAGAATGCTTGCAAAGAATTCCGAGGGTTTTGAACAAGGGAGCCCCTAATGTCAGCGACTTTGTGCCAGATACTGTTCTCACTGATTTGAATACTGGCGTACATTAAAATAGTGCGAATTGAAAACAAGTGTCTTGATTCATTAGGACACTCAGACTTCCCCTGCATGCAATGTGTGGGGATGTGAAATTGGCTCCTTTCAGCCGCAGGATTGTACCTTTTGATGTTTCAAGGTTAGGGTTAGGGAAAGGTGAGGATTAGGGTTAGGGTTGGGGTTAAGCAATTGAGACTTCAGAACACATGCATTTCCTATACGGTACAATCCCGTGCCTTACTCATTGGAAATAATGGGGAATGCATGGTGCTCAGGAAGGGTAAGTGCACTAGCTACTGGTGGAATGGTTGGTCTACTACAAAGTAGTTGTGTTATGTAATGACAGTTTGTGTATTCTGCTCACTGGCTCATCACAATAAAGGTGTGCATAACAGGATATAAGGGTAGAAAATAAGCAAAGCTGAGCACATCCCAACAATAGCTGATGGCTTTCAGGTGCTGGGCATGTAATGAACCATGGAAACGAGGTGCACAAATGTTCTCTTAAAATTTACCACTAGTGTGTGCGGAAAGAATGGACTAAACTGTTCTTCTGCTTTAATATTGTGAAACTTTATGCCACCTAAAATTGTGTGAATGCAAATGATTGAGAAGAAGTCTCTTTATAATGAGCTACAGACGAGTCCTCAAAAAATCTCCGGAGGTTATTCTCGACCGCTCACGCCATTTATCAATTCTTCTAGCTTGTATGAAGATTGTTTGAAGAAGAACAAAAAGCACCCACTTTAAGAACTTTCTTGGGTGATATCCCCACCTGGTCAGTCTTATGGCTTACTGTCCAATACATGCAAGCAAAAAGTTGGGGGGGGGGTCACGACACTGCATAGTCACAACTGGTAATTTTTGGAAGACAGTTCCGAAGCGGTGGAGATCAATAATCAAAATGAAATGTATGGAGTTTGCTCGTCCCTTCTTTCTCATATTGACCTCATTCACTTCGTACACCCTGTTTGAACACTTCTCCATACACCTTCTAATTTTTCGCGCTGGTTTTAATTCTGCATTGTTGGCTTCAAAAGTTTTTGATTACAATTTCTTGTACAGTCCGTGTAGTAATTGAGTAAAGACACACAATTAAATGGTTTTACAGAAAACGCATTTTTAATCCATGAATTGGATTTATTGGTGAATAAAAATATGATGCTATTACAACTAAGAATCCTTCTATCAGCCCTAACCAAAACTTTCCTCAAGGTCATTGTAACCGCTGAAAAGGATACGATAAACGTATCCTTCAACTCATAATTTTTTTTCATACTTTCTCATTTAAGAATTTTGTTCTATCTAAAAAGACATCACAAAAGATTCAAAATAGTTTGCCTTAGCCTTAAAGAATGACCCTGGATTGACAGAGAGACTAACCAGAAGACAGAACACCTACCAGGATAGAGTACACGGGAAGGGTATGAACTTGGGCAAAATTGCATCTTTTTTTCCAAAATCTATGCTAGAGTGGTGAATTTACATCAGCATAACAACTTGCTTCTGCACCGATCTCATTAAACAAAATGAAACATGTAACAGTAATTTGTATTTTGTTATGATGATAGCAATTTCTAGAATGAAGCTTACCAGTACCTTAAAGGTGAAACTGCTACCGCTAGCTTGTGTACGTGTCACAGAAGGTTGTCAATTCTCTGAAAAGTGAACAAAGAGCAGTGAAAACAAAATTGCAAAAGACGTGGTATAATAAAAGGGATGCATCACTGAGACAAATTCAATTCACCTGCATCCACTACGAGTACACCGAAAAATGACTGACAAACACAAATGGATGCAGGGCCATCATATTATATTAAATGTGAAAATTATAGAGAAAAAACAGCTGCCCTTTAATGTATATTAAACATGACATGAGATGCTCATTTGTTAAATGTCTTTTCATGTAATGTTTCAAAACGTGCTTTTGTCACTAGAATGCAATTCTGAAAAATTTGCATTTCAAACCTCCTGTTTGCTGCATGTTTATAGAGGCAAGTGTTAATTAGATGGAATGGGGATAGGAAAGTACTCACAGTAATTAAACTATTCACACATGCATTCTGAGGGACAGGTTTTAGTTTAAGATGCTGTTCTTTGTAATTTTCAATGTTAAAGTTGTCAAGTAATGATTTATCAAACAACCAAAATAAAATTATAGTAGTGCAAGTGAGATATGGTAAAGCCAGGGATAAGTTCCACAGACCTCAAGGCATTAGCTAGTTGCACTCGGCAGCGAAAAATTTTCGTTCATGGAACGGAAACAACTGATAAACCGGTAAACTCACTTTTCCCTGACTCGCAATCACAGCCCACACTTAAAAAACATGGCTATACGCACACAAAAGCATGTCTCCATTACCACAAGCACGGCTCCAGCACCTGTAAACACGGCTCATGGACTCATGTGAGTCTTAATCATGTGAGATAGTGAGCCGTGTGCTTCAGGTTCGTAAGCCATGTTTTGTAAGCACAGAGTCATGTTTGTGAGTCAGTTGGCCGAGTCTGCACATCCGCGAGTCATGTTGATGAATGTTTGAGTTGTTTTTGTTCAGGTACCCTGCGCACTGTTTGTAGGAGTCATAAAAGTACATATGGGGAAGTTTCAACTATTTGCAGAAAGGTAAAAAGAAAACAATGCAGGTGGCCTGATATCATTTGCGGTGCATCAGACGTGCGCAGGCCTCATGGTTGGGCCCATTGCACACAACAGAAAGGTAAGACCAGCTTATAAAAAATTAAAGTAAACAATTTTAGCGCCACAAAATGATGGATAACTGTAATGTGAAAGATCACCATTACTTTTTCAGACGCAAAATAACCAAAACCTCTAAATTTTCAGAATGGGTGCTTCCATGAAATGACATTTGAAAATTTACCATTAAGATCAGCTGCATGAAATTAATAAGATAGATTCATTTGGCCGTTATGTTCACTTCAATAATTCTGTGGAACCGTCAGTGGTNGGGGGGGGGGTCACGACACTGCATAGTCACAACTGGTAATTTTTGGAAGACAGTTCCGAAGCGGTGGAGATCAATAATCAAAATGAAATGTATGGAGTCTGCTCGTCCCTTCTTTCTCATATTGACCTCATTCACTTCGTACACCCTGTTTGAACACTTCTCCATACACCTTCAAATTTTTCGGGCTGGTTTTAATTCTGCATAGTTGGCTTCAAAAGTTTTTGATTACAATTTCTTGTACAGTCCGTGTAGTAATTGAGTAAAGACACACAATTAAATGGTTTTACAGAAAACGCATTTTTAATCCATGAATTGGATTTATTGATGAATAAAAATCTGATGCCAACTAAGAATCCTTCTATCAGCCCTAACCAAAACTTTCCTCAAGGTCATTGTAACCGCTGAAAAGGATACGATAAACGTATCAACTCATAATTTTTCTTCATACTTTCTCATTTAAGAATTTTGTTCTATCTAAAAGACATCACAAAAGATTCAAAATAGTTTGCTTTAGCCTTAAAGAATGACACTGGATTGACAGAGAAACTAACCAGAAGACAGAACACCTACCAGGATTGAGTACACGGGAAGGGTATGAACTTGGGCAAAATTGCATCTTTTTATCCAAAATCTATGCTAGAGTGGTGAATTTACATCAGCATAACAACTTGCTTCTGCACCGATCTCATTAAACAAAATGAAACATGTAACAGAGATGAAATGATAATTTGTATTTTGTTATGATGATAGCAATTTCTAGAATGAAGCTTACCAGTACCTTAAAGGTGAAACTGCTACCGCTAGCTTGTGTATGTGTCACAGAAGGTTGGCAATTCTCTGAAAAGTGAACAAAGAGCAGTGAAAACAAAATTGCATCATACAAAAGAATAATGAAAGAGATGCACCACTGAGACAAATTCAATTCACCTGCATCCACTACGAGTACACAGAAAGATGACTGACAAACACAAATGGATGCAGGGCCATCATATTATATTAAATGTGAAAATTATAGAGAAAAAACAGCTGCCCTTTAATGTATATTGAACATGACATGAGATGCTCATTTGTTAAATGTCTTTTCATGTAATGTTTCAAAATGTGCTTTTGTCACTAGAATGCAATTATGAAAAATTTGCATCTTAAACCTCCTGTTTGCTACATGTTTATAGAGGCAAGTGTTAATTAGATGGAATTGGGATAGGAAAGCACTCACAGTAATTAAACTATTCACACATGCATTCTGGGGGACAGGTTTTAGTTTAAGATGCTGTTCTTTGTAATTTTCAATGTTAAAGTTGACAAGTAATGATTGATCAACCAAAATAAAATTATAGTTGTGCAAGTGAGTTATGGTAAAGCCAGGGATAAGTTCCACAGACCTCAAGACATTAGCTACCGGTAGTTCTCGCAGCGAAAAATTTTCGTTCATGGAATGGAAACAACTGATGAACCGGTAAACTCACTTTCCCTGACTCGCAATCACAGCCCACACTTAAAAAACATGGCTTACGCACCCAAAAAGCATGTCTCCTTTACCACAAACACGGCTCCAGCACCTGTAAACACAGCTCATGGACTCTTTGCTGAGTCTTACATGTGAGTCTTAATCATGTGAGATAGTGAGCCGTGTTTCAGGTTCGTAAGCCATGTTTTGTAAGCACGGAGTCATGTTTGTGAGTCAGTTGGCTGAGTTTGCACGTCCGCGAGTCATGTTGATGAATGTTTGAGTTGTTTTTGTTCAGGTGCCCTGCGCACTGTTTGTAGGTGTCATAAAAGTACATATGGTGAAGTTTCAACAATTTGCAGAAAGGTAAAAAAAACAGTGCAGGTGGCCTGATGTCATTGCGATACATCAGACGTGCGCAGGCCTCATGGTTGGGCCCATTGCACACAACAGAAAGGTAAGACCAGCTTACAAAAAATTAAAGTAAACAATTTTAGCGTGACAAAATGATGGATAACTGTAATGTGAAAGATCACCCTTACTTTTTCAGACGCAAAATTAACCAAAACCTCTAAATTTTCAGAATGGGTGCTTCCATGAAATGACATTTGAAAATTTACCATTAAGATCAGCTGCATGAAATTAATAAGATAGATTCATTTGGCCGTTATGTTCACTTCAATAATTCTGTGGAACCGTCAGTGGTAAAGGAGAATTACACTAATTACGGATGTCTGGGCACTCAGGCCTGTGAGGTAAAGGGGTGAGGACAGTTGTAGCACTTGCCCGCTTTTGGACCTAGAGGGATAGCCCAACTGGGATCAATTAGCTGTCCAGGGGAGATGACAATTAAAAATTAAGCATTGATGCAACTATGAAGCTGTTTCTTGTACGGAAATGGGTCTTTTTTCTTAGACAAAATTACGGTTGTGGAAGTAATCCCCAATGCTTAATGGGTTCCAATATCTTTGAAAAATCTTTATGTCATAATTAAAAAATGCATGCCTCATTGCAGTCCGGTCATAAGCAAAACACTGAATAAGTGACTCAAAAAACAAAAGACCCATATCTAATGAATTCTGCTTGTAAGTATGAATGGCCTCAAGCCAGTGAGGGGATCTTTATTGGCCCCACTGGAGTTGGCTTCTCAGCACAAGACTAAGCAAGAGACTGATGAAAACAAAAGACCCGTATTTAATGAGCTCTTGGTATGAATGACCTCAAGCCAGTGTAATACCGCGGACTTTACTTGCCTCAGGTGCCTGTATTGATGACTTCAACAGGGAACTGGTTTCACATTTGATTAGATTTGGGCCATATTCTAGTAACAATAACTATTTATTCTGCAGACCAAACTGGATTACATGCACTGATGTTGACAACCGGATAAGTCTGATGTGTCAATGAGACATACGGTAACTATAGCCAATCAGGTTGTGGAAACATCATGTAAACCCAATGATAGTCTGCCATCTTTGTCCTACAAACATTGGTTGTGAACGAAAGTATTCAGGTTCTGTAGAACCCTGGAAAAACGTCCAAATTTGCTTAATTTTGAAAAATCATACCTCAAAAAAGGCTGATAGAATTCATGTGAAGCTTAACACGCTCAGTCATACCGTGAATAATACGCTTACAAGGAAAACACGCAAGATATGCGGGAATTCTCACCACTGGTCCTTCCAAGGGGCTTTTACTGGCATCAAAGAGAGCGTGGCACCGAAGTCGAAGTCGTATACAGTTGTGATAACCACATTGTCTGGTGCGAGCAAGACCCAATTACGTGTTATTACGCGACTATAAACTGTAGTTAATCATCTCTGCCTGTACATACTGGCGAATTTTCAAAATGCATTAACCAATAATTTTAATTAAAAACAAACACCACGGCGGTATTCAGCTAGAAAAAAACAACCAAGTAAGGTTTTCGATTTTCAAAAATCGATGAACTAATCAACTAAAAACTACAAACATTGAGTACGATTGAAGATAAACGACCATGCGTAGAATGATATACTAAGTGGATCAGAGTTAACAATATCACATGGATTGTTCTTTTAATATTCTTTCAATCTCACTTAACCATATTTTCGACTAGAAAACAGTTGTACTTAACTTGTGCTCACTCTTCACTTTTTACGACTGACAAAGAGCTAGAATAGTTACGTAGTCAGTGCAATTGAAATTGTCCAGATTCCAAATCTTCAGTTTGCTATCACCATATTTGCGCTTTTGTATATATTTTATGATTTGAGTTGTAATAAAGATTTAACTTGAACTACTGACAAGTGTAGTTTTGTTTGCCGTGAAATGTTTAATGTAGCTGTAATCTGAAATTAGTTCAGGGACAGGTTCAGAATTAACTAAACTAATTCAGTTTCACTGGCAATCAAAATCTACTACTGTTTTGGTAGTTCAAGTTCAAAATGAAATAAAAACACCTGTTCCCGGTAAGAAAAAAACTAGTGGACATGACTATGAGAAATTAAATAAGGAAAACCGGTATGAAACATGTTTAAAACTATTGTTCCTTTGGGAAGTGGCCCTTTGTCAAGATAAAAACAAATTTGACTTTTTAGTCATTTTGCAACATTTAAAATGTACCAAGTTAATATGCTCTCCACAGTTGCAGGCCAACTCAGTGCAAATGCCAGAGAAAACCAATATTTGGGTGCAATAACCACCATTGTTGAGACAGTAATGCTAGCTACTACCTTTCCACTTCATTAGGTCACATCTGCATCAATACAAAGGGCGTGCTGAATAGGCGTCATAAAAGTTGTCAAGGACTGAGGGAATGTGAGCAGTGACCAGTGTAAGAGAGAAATTCTCCACATGTTATCGTAACAGATAGTTAAGAATTGTTTTTAAAAGGGCCTTTCATACTAACAGTCCACGCATCGATGGTTTGGGGAGTTGCGGTCAGTATGATTGCTTAACTCCAGTCCTGGATCGCAGTTAACAGCTCCAGTTAACATCGCAGTTAACAGGTGGATTTAATAACGCAGCGTCGACGCTGCGGCGCAGTATGAACGCTTAACTTCGGTCCAATCAAAGTTATCACCAGGTGTCACTGTTATCGTCAACAGTTACAGGATAGTGTCGTCACTAATAGCTGCTAGTATTTTGCTCTAACAACTAATCGATTAAAAAATAAGTTTTAATGTCACTTTAGCACATGTAAAGGTTCTCAAATTGTCTCATTGAAAAAATCTTAGCGTGCAGCTCTACCTTGCGATAACTTCGATAACGACAGCGTCACCACCCGTTTACTTCGATTTCATTAACTACCGAAGCCAGTATGAACGGTCGAGTTAACTGCGCTGTTTACGT
The DNA here is from genome assembly GCA_002633005.1 of Phoronis australis. Lineage (NCBI taxonomy): Eukaryota > Metazoa > Phoronida > Phoronidae > Phoronis > Phoronis australis. The sequence goes on from NMRA01000083.1 coordinate 490,993, forward strand.
CGACGCTCCGCTCAGACCGGAGTTAAGTCAACATGAAAGGGCCTAAAGAGATTCACATTTGCAAGAGGGACTCTCAAAAATATGACTTTTGCAATTTTTATGAAAACGAATTAATTTAGAAAACTGAAATAGTATTTTTAAGATTTAAATTGACACATATTTCAAACGAAATTTGTTCCTCTTATTGATGCTACACACGTATCTCTATTTTTGGCTAGATTCTACAAAAGACATGGTCATGTGACCCAATGAATGGCAGACTGGTATAAAGTCAAAAATCCAACGGCTTTCTGCTTTCAGAAAATAAAAAATTTTACTGGCTTGCAATTTGTTTTTAGATATTTGACTAAATGCAGGGTTATAGTTGTTACCTGAGCCTCCTTATTGGCTCATCGACATTACTGGCCTTAATCGAGTCTGGTCAACTCTCGGCTCTCAGGCTAATGACTGTTACGTGCCTTTAGGAATGTCTTTGCTCTTTCTTCAATGTTTTTCACTGCAATAACCCCATAACATGGCCGGACATGCATTTTCTCTCACATTTCCCTCCTACTCCACCCATCTCATCTTGTGTAATCAAGGGCTTTTTCTTGTTCATCCATGTTGGGATGGTTATATTGCTTATCTTTCCATAGATAATATCTTACTACTATTTACTATTTACTATTCTATATACTTTGTTTTGTACCACTTGTCTAGTCACAATATATGACCTATTTACGCCAACCTCTGGTCTCCTTTTCATCTCTGGAAACGAGCTTGTGATGTATGATTTTTGTCTGTCCAAGTGTCGAACATACCGTAAATGTTCGGGTTAACGCCTTGGGCGGTTAAATTGGCAAACCCAAGAAATCGGGGGTGGGCGGTTAACCAGACATGGGCGCTTAAACGTGAAACTTCAAAAAATCCAGGGTGGGCGGTTAACCGAACATGGGCGCTTATTACGACAGGCAAGCGCCCTGGGCGGTTAATCTTACCTCGTGATCTAAGTACCCACACCACACACGTAGGCCTACTCGGAACGCGTAGCACTTTTCAAAGAGCATTATCGTCAAGTCGCCACATTACGGGAAAAATGTCATAACAGCGTATGATCCTAACAAAGGTCATCATGCCCTCAGATTAGTTATTCACTATTAAATTTACAGAATTGCTGAGTAATAGCCCCGTGCCGTCCTGCGGTCTTGTTATTTAGCCCTGTAGAGCGCAGACGACCAGTGACCACCCAGCCTCTACNTGTTCTTTTAATATTCTTTCAATCTCACTTAACCATATTTTCGACTAGAAAACAGTTGTACTTAACTTGTGCTCACTCTTCACTTTTTACGACTGACAAAGAGCTAGAATAGTTACGTAGTCAGTGCAATTGAAATTGTCCAGATTCCAAATCTTCAGTTTGCTATCACCATATTTGCGCTTTTGTATATATTTTATGATTTGAGTTCTAATAAAGATTTAACTTGAACTACTGACAAGTGTAGTTTTGTTTGCCGTGAAATGTTTAATGTAGCTGTAATCTGAAATTAGTTCAGGGACAGGTTCAGAATTAACTAAACTAATTCAGTTTCACTGGCAATCAAAATCTACTACTGTTTTGGTAGTTCAAGTTCAAAATGAAATAAAAACACCTGTTCCCGGTAAGAAAAAAACTAGTGGACATGACTATGAGAAATTAAATAAGGAAAACCGGTATGAAACATGTTTAAAACTATTGTTCCTTTGGGAAGTGGCCCTTTGTCAAGATAAAAACAAATTTAACTTTTTAGTCATTTTGCAACATTTAAAATGTACCAAGTTAATATGCTCTCCACAGTTGCAGGCCAACTCAGTGCAAATGCCAGAGAAAACCAATATTTGGATGTAATAACCACCATTGTTGAGACAGTAGTGCTAGCTAATACCTTTTCACTTCATTAGGTCAGATCTGCATCAATACAAAGGGCGTGCTGAATAGGCGTCATAGAAGTTGTCTAGGACTGAGGGACAGTGAGCAGTGACCAGTGTAAGAGAGAAATTCTCCACATGTTATCCTAACAGATAATTAGGGATTGTTTTTAAAAGGGCCTTTCATACTAACGGCGACGCATCGATGGTTTGGGGAGTTGCGGTCAGTATGAACGCTTAACTCCAGTCCTGGATCGCAGTTAACAGCTCCAGTTAACATCGCAGTTAACAGGTGGATTTAATAGCGCAGCGTCGACGCTGCGGCGCAGTATGAACGATCAACTTTGGTCCAATCGAAGTTATCGCCAGGTGCCACTGTTATCGTCAACAGTTACAGGATAGTGCCGACACTAACAGCTGCTTATATTTTGCTCTAATAACAACTAATCGATTCAAAAATAAGTTTAATGTCATTTAGCACATGTAAAGGTTCTCAAATTGTCTCATTGAAAAAATCTTAGCGTGCAGCGCTACCTTGCGATAACTTCGATGACAACAGCGTCACCACCCATTTACTTCAATGTTCATTAACTACCGAAGCCAGTATGAATGGTCGAGTTAACTGCGCTGTTTACGTCGACGCTCCGCTCAGACCGGAGTTAAGTCAATATGAAAGGGCCTAAAGAGATTCTCATTTGCAAGAGGGACTCTCAAAAATATGACTTTTGCAATTTTTATGAAAACCAATTAATTTAGAAAACTGAAATAGTATTTTTAAGATTTCAATTGACATATATTTCAAAAGAAATTTGTTCATCTTATTGTTGCTACATACCTATCTCTATTTTTGGCTAGATTCTACAAAAGACATGGTCATGTGACCCAATGAATGGCAGACTGGTATAAAGTCAAAAATCCAAAGGCTTTCTGCTTTCAGAAAATAAATTTTTTTACTGGCTTACAGTTTGTTTTTAGATATTTGACTAAATGCAGGATTATAGTTGTTACCAGGCTCCTTATTGGCTCATCGACAACTGGCCTTAATTGAGTCTGGTCAACTCTCGGCTCTCAGGCTAAAGACTGCTATGTGCCTTTAGGAATGTCTTTGCTCTTTCTACATTGTTTTTCAGTGCAATAACCTCATAACACTGCCGGACGTGCGTTTTCTCTCACATTTCCCCCCTACTCCACCCATCTCTTCTTGCGTAATCAAGGGCTTTTTCTCGTTCATCCATGTTGGGATGATTATATTGCTTATGTTTCCATAGATAATATCTTACTACTATTTAATATTTACTCTTCTATATACTTTGTTTTGTAACACTCGTCTAGTCAGAATGTATGACCTATTTTGCGCCAACCTTTGGTCTCCTCTTCATCTCTGGCAACGAGCTTGTGATGTATGATTTTTGTCTGTCCAAGTGCCGAACATAAATGCAGATTTGTTGTTAAGGTCCTACATAACCAGATGGTTTTAAGCTGCACTTGGGGGCGACTGCAACACAGATAAACGATATACAGAAAAGAAGAAAGGAATAGTGCCTGTCGCTGCTCAAAGCCTGTTAGTAGACTTAATGATTAAATGACTATTCACCAGGAAGACCCATTTGGACAATGTGGCTTTATTTGGAGACATTTTCACAGAAATATGATCAAGAATGCATCAAACGTGTGGTCCATGCACAGCCTATCCTAGAGCAACTTGCACTAGTGCAACTTGTCCCACTTCAAGTGGTGCGTCTGCTCACACATATCTGATAACTAGAGTAAGACGGAAGTTGTCTCTCTGTGCATGGCAATGAACACCTAATGCGAATATGGTGCTGGTAAAAGAAAACCGGTCTGCATTTGTATTGTATTTATTTATTATAGTGATAAGTATAATTAATTCAAACAGCTATAGGTATAACATTCGTAAGAAGAACAAGTACCCAGCCCAGTTGGGCTTACTAGTCACTTTAACCATACAACTCAGACGTAGGCCTACCGTAAATGTGACGGTTTGTAAGTTCAAAAGCAGACTTGATGTATTTGGCAAATTGCCAGGGAAATACTGAAACAGCAGTTTTAACGTATCTAATCTTCTGAAATCTGCAAAGTTTGGGACTTGAAGTGAAACATTATTAACCTATGGCCCTGGGTTTGTGGCCACACAGCGATTAGAAGTGGGCAAGTTACCCTAGAACATTAGTTAAAACACACTGATAAGGCAAAATAAGTTGTCACAAGTGGGACAACTTGTACTGGTTTAAATAGCGTCCACACAGCCCTCAAGCGACAACTTGTTCCAGGAGTAACTTGTTCCAGAGTAAGTCTATGTGAGAACGGCACTAAAAATAGTCTGCTGCATTAAGGACCTCTATCATATTGGCTTCGCACATGAGGGACTTCACAACGATAACAGCATCATAAAAGAACAAAATAAAACCAATTTTGTAACGATGAGTTGTTTAAATCTAAATTGAGAAGGTATAGACTTATAGTGAAATGAATCCGTATTTTTTGCAAAGTATGGATTTACACGAAAACATTTTGTGTTTGTTGGCTTCCCGAGAGCATGCACATAGATAATACCGCTAAAATTTTCACAACAAGATTTTGTGTGAAAGGGTGCCTTTAACTTCATTGGAATGGGTTCATTTTATGGATTAGGAACTGTACAAACGGGTCCATTTCGGCAAATAATACAGACGGGTTTCGTTACCTAAATTGAAATTAAAAACAATTTCTTTGGATTGTAGTCTTGAATCAATTAAATACAAAACGGTATTGTATTTAATTGATTCAAGACTACAATCCAACGAAATTGTTTATTAATTTCAATTTAGGTAACGAATATTTTGTAGGTATTAAAGTCTTTGCAAAATGTTTTGGGAACAAATCTTTGAATTTTCGCCTACACTTGGGTCCTTTTTAATAATTTTAACATTCCAAAAGGGTGGATTTTTTGTTTCAATTCTCTTGAAAGGATGGCTATCCTAATTTCTCAGCAGTACCTCGGCAAAAATATAACAGATTGCTCCCTCACGGCTGTAATACGCAAATGACACAAGCAGTCTTCAGTGCAGAATTTTGTAAAATAAGCTTCACAAATATAAATATATAATTCAATTGCACCATAGCTTCGTGAACAATACAATTCATAAGAAACAGGAGAAGAAAATATTGCAACTAGGCCTCCAGCAAACAGACCTAAATCAGTGCATTGCAAATCAATATAATGCAAAATGTGTGTGTTAGGAGTGTTTAATGTTGGCCTGCAGAGATCACCATTGAAGTTGATAGAACTAATGCGATCAGTGGAACTGGGATCTATCAGCACAGTGCCCAACTGTCACAGTTGACACTGGGTGATGAGTTGCACTAGTATGATGATGGGCATGGTTAGTGCTTCAGTCTTGTCTTGAAGTTTGGGGAATCGATGTGACATATTGCTGGTGCATGAATTATCAGCAAGTCAAGAAGTAAGGTCAGTGCTGCTTGGAAAATTGTGGCAGTAATTAAATTAAGCGTAGATGAAATCAGTATTGGACCTCTTCATGTGTTATTATAGAGTTTAATCCTTGACAGGCAAAGGTCATTTGTATGATTGATGGAAATTACAGTAAAAATTCTTCAGTTTAGGACGCAATATGCCCGACAGGTGAAATTTTATTTTGTCAAATTTCTCAATTTTCAGCAAAATTTATTTTACTTTTAGCATGGTTTGTATGATGTAGCTACTACCAAACAAAATTTGGTAAAAATTTCAGTATTTGCAACAATGTGGTAAGCATGTGAAAAATAGAAATATACTGCGATTTTAGCAATTATTCTTGTCCCAAATTGAAGAATGTTTACAGTATTGTTTAACACGAGTCAAAGCTGGGAGAAATAAACATTGATATTGGTCCTAGGTCAAAGTAGAGGTTAATCAATGTTCAAAAACTAATCAATAAAATATTGTTAATATTTAATTTTAATATATCTAAGCCTAGATACACCCATCAAGGAACGAATGGAAGAACAGAGCACAACTCACCAATCTTTCACCAACCACAGCTTTCTAGGGCAGTGACAATCTGAGACAAGTGCAGGTGACCAACATTCTCTGTAGTCTTTGAGTAGAGTGTACAGCAGCAGTATTGCCTGAAAGTGGTAAAGAAAATAAACAATGCTTGAATACATGTGTTTTCATCTGATCTGACTGGTCTCAGGCAGTCTCCTGGCTTATTAGTCTTCAATCATCAACAGGTAGGCCTAAATAAACAACCACTGAGGCTGAGCTGGAGAAGAAAGGCCTTGTATTATTCAGAACACATTCCACAGATATTTCATTAGAACACCAGCTTTTTATCACAAATATGGACTGGAATATTTTGCAATCACATGCTTGTAATTTTGTGCTTGAGAAAAAATAATGATAATTTTATATTCACAGTTCTTGAATTAATTGCAATGTAGGTAGCTAAATTATAATGGTCAATGATATTGCCCAGTCAATGATCCACTAAGCCACAGAGAACTAGGTCCAACCAATCCAGCTCTAATCTATTTTCACTGCTTCAAATCTTTGTTATTGTTTGGATAAGCTTGTAATGACCCTAGACTTAATCACAATATACAAACAATTACACAAAACCCTTTGTGAAGTTGGAATGTCACCCAGTTAATGTTTCCAAACACAGACCTTCTCCTGCTGTAGGCTTATTTAGAAAGAAAACACTAGCACCAAGAATCTGATCAAAGTTCACCAGCAATAATGAAAATTAATTTAAAAGAGCATGCTCTGGGCCTTGGATCACAGGTATAGTCTTAGTACCAATGCAGCTTCACACAAAAGTACATACAACACACCAAGGCACCAATATTAAAATCTAATAGACCCGCATCTGAGTAGCAACATTTAATCAAGGGAAGCGGTACAAGCAGAGGAGATGAGGAAACAGAACTTTTTAATGTGATGAATGGACAAAAACAATTTCAGTTTGACATTGTTTCAAATTCTGGTGATGTAGACACCCAGAGTTAACAAAGATGAAAGCATTAGGCAAACCTTACGCTAACAGGATTTGCACGCAAGTAGACGAGGAAGTGTTACCTCAGAGTCATATCCAACAAATTCCTCGGCACATCATAAGTGCCGACCATACACAGACTTACCCTAGAACAAATTACACCTGGGATGAGTTGTCTCTAGGTTTAAGGGCTGTTTGGACGCTATTTAAACTAGTGCAACTTACCCCACTTACTCCACCTTATCGAGGTAGGGCAACTTGTTTTAGGGTAACACAGTGCCACTTTTAATTGTAGTGTAGCATCAAACCTGAGGCATGATGGAAGTAATTATCAGCTGAGGTTACATAACAGACAGGTCTTCTTTTGTGTGCCCTATTGGCATCAGATGTTCATTGTCATGTACAGAGCGGGCAACAACTTCCACCTTACCCCAATTATCGGATGTGTGTGTGTGTGGACGGTCCACTGACAAGTGGGGTAACTTGCACTAGTGTAAACTGTTCTAGGGTAGGCTGTGTGTGGACAGGACTAAAGGCCAATGATGGCACTGTAATGAAATGAAGTAAGCTAGTTGCTATTCATGGGTATGGCTGAACGTGTTGGATGAGATAAGTACGGTTGTAAACCAACACACCTGTTAAGTATACGAGTTTCAAAGTCAAAAACATACAATAAGTAAGGCAAACGACCAACATGATTGTTTTTAAAATTGAAAAATATACAGTAACTGTCTTTGAATTTTTTGAATCGATGAATTATAAAAGAAATTGGCGAATAGGTTTTCTTCAGCACCACAGCTAACTGAAGCCGTGAGCATTAATTTGTGAATTGATTAGGACGGGTTAGTCACAGTCTGGCTCAATTAGGCTCGCTTAAGCCTTGGGGTAACAAAACCCCAAATGTTAGTGTAGGAGTTGTCTCATGAAACAATTTCTTTCATTCACAGACATTTCGTGACTGTTTACATGAATCATTTGAACATCTTCAGGGCTCGACGGAATGAAAATCACCAGGTCGCATGTTGCGACCTAGCCAGAATCCCAGGTCGCATTTTCAAATTCCAGTTTGCATTCATAAATGCCAGGTCCCAAAATTTTCCAGCCACTTTTAGATACCAAAATTGATTTTTTAGATCGTGGAGAAAATGTTTACATTATGCTCTTACCTCAGCAACGTTAAATACTCAGACTTCAGGTCGTAAAATTGAGTTCTTACATGCAGATACGGCGTTAGTTTTATTCACGACTGCCATTGAAAGGCTGTAGAGCACAAGGCTAATTGCCGACGTCAAAGTTGAACTGCAGTGCTCTCTAACTGACACGTGTATTCGAGAAGTCAGTTTGCTACGAGAGATAGGGTTACTCGCTGAAAAAGTATATTCCAAGATTTTGCTAGGCCTGACCTGCTACATGACTGTCATCAAAGTCAGCAATGATCCAAACTAACTCTGAGTGCAAACTCCCTCCTTTTTTTTCGCAGCCCAAACTTTGGAACTTAACTCGACACTTGAAAAATATCCTTATAAAAAAAAAACCGAAACTTTGCCCTAGTCAAATGACATATTCAGATGCGCGGGAACAATTCAGTGCAAATTTCGCAACAAAAAATGGGAGACTTTTGCTGTTTATGTAAAAACATCTTTCGTGAAAATAAAAATTTTTTTCACCACAAAGTTTGGTAAGTTGATTGTTTAAGAATTAGAAAAAAAGGTGTTGTGTGGCATTTTATCGTATGTTATGCCGTAGTCCGAAACTTTGCTTCACCGCATTAAGAAATTTGCAAAAAGTAGCCGAAACTGTTAGCCAAAAAANTCACGAAGGCCAGGAAACCTATTTTGCCACGATGGAATCCACCCCCGAACTCTTTTTGTTTCATATAGTTGCTTTGATGAGTCATCCTGGGATCGCTTTTTAGAAACTAAACCAAGGAAGCCGTCCAGGCTGCCTTGTTTGGACATTTTGCCAGAGTGCAGACGATCGTAGTATCACGTGACAACTTATTCAGAAACTGCATAGCTAGTTCAGAGAATCGAAAGGATTTGACCGCGGGCGTCATCTGTGCACGCAGAATCACACTAGTTCTATTTTCCTTACGGTGCTCATTCGAAGACAGGAGATTCTTTGACGGCCACCGGGGTTTTTCGACGGTATTTAGGTTTGTGTCGGGGTTCTTTATTTTGGAGCGACTGTCGAACAGACAATCTTAGGATCTACTTGCCTTGCGGCCAGCTTTTTTAACTTGCCCTTCGGGCAGGTAATTCTCAAATTCCACTTGCCCGACGCAAAATCTACATGTACACGGGCAATCGGGCAACCGTTAGTGTTGAGCCCTGGCTAATGATGGCACTGTAATGAATTGAAGTAAGCTAGTTGCTAGGTATGGCTGAACGTGTTGGACGAGATAAGTATGGTTGTAAACCAACACGCCTGTTTAGTATACGAGTTTCAAAGTCAAAAACATACAATAAGTAAGGCAAACGACCAACATGATTGTTTTTAAAATTGAAAAGTAAACAGTAACCGTCCTAGAATTTTTAGAATCGATGAATTATAAAAGAAAATGGTGAATAGGTTTTCTTCAGCATCACAGCTAACTGAAGCCGTGAGCATTAATTTGTGAATTGATTAGGACGGGTTAGTCACAGTCTGGCTCAATTAGGCTCCCTAGGCCTTGGGGAAACAAAACCCCAAATGTTAGTGTAGGAGTTGTCTCATGAAACAATTTCTTTCATTCACAGACATTTCGTGACTGTTTACATGAATCATTTGAACATCTTCAGGGCTCGACGGAATGAAAATCACCAGGTCGCATGTTGCGACCTAGCCTGAGAATCCCAGGTCGCATTTTCAAATTCCAGTTTGCATTCATAAATGCCAGGTCCCTAAATTTTCCAGCCAGTTTTAGATACCAAAATTGATTTTTTAGATCGTGGAGAAAATGTTTACATTATGCTCTTACCTCAGCAGCGTTAAATACTCACAGACTTCAGGTCGTAAAATTGAAATCTTACATGCAGATACGGCGTTACTTTTATTCACGAATGCCATTGAAAGGCTCTAGAGCACAAGGCTAATTGCCGACGTCAAAGTTGAATCAGTGCTCTCTAACTGATACGTGTATTCGAGAAGTCAGTTTGCTACGAGAGATAGGGTTACTCGCTGAAAACGTATATTCCAAGATTTCTAGGCCTGACCTGGTACATGACTGTCATCAAAGTCAGCAATGATCCAAACTAACTCTGAGTGCAAACTCCCTCCTTTTTTGTTCGCAGCCCAAACTTTGGAACTTAACTAGACACTTGAAAAATATCCTTGTAAAAAAAACCCGAAACTTTGCCCTAGTCAAATGACGTATTCAGATGCGCGGGAACAATTCAGTGCAAATTTCGCAACAAAAAATGGGAGACTTTTGCTGTTTATGTAAAAACATCTTTCGTGAAAATAAAAATGTTTTTTCACCACAAAGTTTGGTAAGTTGATTGTTTAAGAATTAGAAAAAACACCAGTGTTTTGTGGCATTTTATCGCATGTTATGCCGTAGTCCGAAACTTTGCTTCACCGCATTAGGAAATTTGCAAAAAGTAGCCGAAACTGTTAGCCAAAGAAATGCGTCAAAGATCAATTCTGCATAATCCCATGTTCACGCTACGTGCTAGTAATCTGGAGGACTGTTCTTGGTTAGTGTTCTTTTGAACTTGATTGTCAGCAACCAATGGTTGGATTTACACGAGTTGCTTTATATTTGCCAGGTATCTGTCAAGCAGTGTAAAAACTCAGCTCGCATAGGTTGGAAATTCCAGTTCGCATTTTGCGACTTGATACAAGTTGGAAAAAATCTCAGCTCGCATTTCCAAATTTCAGGTCGCAAATGCGACCTGCAGCTCGTTATGTTGATCAGCACATAAAAATGACCAACCAGGTCAAATCAGCTTATTTGTTATCAGGTCTAAAACAATAACAATCTCCAGAATTTTCAGTTGATCATTAAAACCAGGACCACAAAACCTTTAAGCTGTGTTTTCTTTAAACTAAATGGCTGTGCTCTAAATGATCCTAATCCCCAACAATAAACAACTGTCAAATTGAAAACAAGAGTATAAGTGATGACGGCCATTGGAGTAATAACTTTCCAGAGCAGATGACCCAAATGAGCAATAATTTGTCACTGATTGGAATATTAAGGTGTTAATTACAGTGTTGTTTCATTCAGTTGTATCGTAGGTTAATTAACAATTAGAATACTGACCCTAGGGTGAATTTTATCATGGCTGTGAAGATATGACTCAGATCTTGCAAATTACTGGAGTTTTACTGACATCACTGGCATTTTAACTGGCCTCCAATATTAAGCCTAATTAGTTTTCAATGTGTAACAATCCTGAATATTTTGGAACTAACAAAAATACATCTGTTTCAAAATGTAGTTTAAAATCACTGATTTCAACGGATCTTGTTCATTTATACCAGGAAACACATACATTGGTTTACTCTACCTGATTAAGCATTCAAGACAGTGTGGGAAATCTTGGACTTGCGTCAGTACCAGATACTTCGAGATGATGAGATAGCGAAATGAGCTCATGAAAATTTCTCATTCTATGCCTAAAATGTATTTTGCCAACAAGTCCAGATGGAAGACTTAAACACAATAGAGACCAAGGTTTGAATCCAGCCAAGACCTTGTAAGCCTGATCAGGAATTTGAAGGACGCAGGGGGCACGTTCCGTAGACGCAAGACACAGGGCACTATAAAGCAGTGGGATCACTACTCTGTTTGTTATGCAAATGAAGTTATCTCGCAGTTATGCCCTTACATTTTCAATTGTGTCTAGCCTTTATAAGCAGAAACAGGTTCTCAAATTCAGAGAATTTCACTGTATTGGGAGAATTTCACCATGTCAGGAGAATTTCACAGGATTAAAACTGCATAAATCTTCCGATCGGGATAATTTCTTTTCACGTACTTGAAAATTAATACGGTATATGTTATTCCCAGAAAAATTGATTTAGTCAATAGTGAATTTTGGTTTAAAGGGACACTTCACAAAGTGCCGAGACTAAGTTACTAAATTTGATTGTAGAGTATTGTTTATTATTTTAACCATATATTAATAAAGCATAAAAATATTTCCAGGTGATCAGTGAAATGGGCCCACATGCGAGGCCTGCGCACGTCTGGTACAACGTGTATCAGACCGCCTGCAATTATTTTTTTTATTGTTTATTATCTCCTGTGGTTGTTGATTTACAATACAGTTAGGTTATTGTCTTCAGAACATTACAGCGTTCTGTTGTTCAGTAACTTTTCCAGACTTGTGAGGGGTGCTGTCAAGGTGCGATAACATCTGGCTCTTTTGTTAACTGCCCAGCTCAGTCTTTTGTCCTGTATGATAACAAGCAGGCCAATTATCTCCCAGGCTTCAATGGAAACCTATGGTGGTTGCACACTATTACCGAACGCGTATGAACACAGTCAAACCCATTGCATTGGTAATCCGTTCGTTTGGACAGAATAGATTGTCTTAACTTCTATTCTAGTTGGGCGATTTTGGTGATTCAAAAACGGAACATGATCAGCATTTGACAAGGAATTCAGAAATGCTATTGGTTTAACCTCAAATATGTTATAACTTAACTTTCATTTTTATCAGCCCAGCCCAGTCAGGCTAGATACGACCTGATCGAAGATTAGAGCAATTATCGAACAAAAGAGCGCAGGCCCTCCAACCATAAATGTCAGAATGGAGTTAATCAGTCATGTAAGATATTGGCTACAGGGATAAACTTCCCAACTTGTTGTTGGGCTATAGAATCGGACAAGTTGGGAGCAACGGGATGTCGCCGTCATGAAGAGCTGAAAAGAAATGATCAGTCTGACAAACCAAACTGACCTGGTCAAATTTCTGTACCCACGGTCAACACTAGTAATTTTTCGTACTCTATTCAATGGCGTCAATCTTGAATTTCCTTGATAGGATGCTTTTTCCCCTGGACACTTTGTTAAATTCATTACCCCAATTGGGAGAAACTCTTCTGATGAAGAGAACCATTTTCTCCCAATTGGAAGAATTCACCTATCGAGAGAAATTCTCCTAATTTGAGAACCTGCTTCTACTGTCTTTACAGAACACAAACCTGTTCAACTTCTTTGATATTGGTAGTACAGAGATATTCCTGACCTGGTTTGGGGCGCACCTGTTGATAAAAAGTGTGCCTTTTTTCAAAAGGTTGTGCCCAGCAGAGTTTGTATAATTAAAGTGGTAATATCTGAAACAGAAACCCCAATGGGAATCGAAATAAGAACCGAGTCCTGTTTTACCCAATTGACAGCCAAGCTGACTTAGTTCGGAACCTTGCATGTTTGGAAGAGCATGCTATGAATAATACGCTTAGAAGGAAGTCACGCATTTCTAAAGAGGCGGTAAACCATTCTCCTGAGTGGCTTTTACTGGGATCAAAGAGAGCGCGGCGCCAGAGTCAGATACAGTTATCTGGTGCGAGCAAGCGACCCAATTAAGTGTAATTATACACAACCATAAACTGTAGTAACGGTAAGGGAAAAACAAGGAGAAAGAAATATTAAAAATGAAACAAAAAAAAAAACGGTATGAAACATGTTTAAAACCATCGTTCCTTTGGGAAGTGGCCCTTTGTCAAGATATCAAAACACAAATTAACTAACCAAATTAAAACTACTCTCCACATTTGCAGGCTGTAACCCTGTGCAAACATGACTGCCAGATAAAACCAATTTGGGTATAATAACAACCACCATCGTTGAGACAGTAGTGCTAGTTATTACCTTTCCACTTCAAGTTCATAGCTCAGATCTACATTAATAGTTGGGTGACTTGCTGAATAGGCATCATAAAATTTATCTGGGGCTAAGGGAATTGGAGCCAAGACCAGTGTAAGCAAGAAATTCTCCACATGGTGTTACACTTTAAAAGATGCACCCTGTGGGCACACTACTGCAATGTACTTCAGCCCTTTTATTTTTTTACACGCTAAAGGTGCAAAGGCGCAGCCCAAGAATATCCCTGGCAGTAGAAGTGTGAATACCTTCTGACACAGCGCCACCTACACTAAAAGTGTCCCTGTGGAAACAATGAACGATACACGGAATTCCATGTGTGGGCATCAATGCGCATGCTTGGTCGAAAGATTATTGATCACTTCACCACAACTTGCACACACCTTCAATGCCCTGTACTTGTTTGGGCTTTAGCAACGGTATCTGGCTTCCCTTGATATTGTTTCACTGCCTATTTTCATAATTGCAACTATTCAAGTCAAATTTGGTCGCCAGTAAACTGAAAGGGGTTCCCAGATTTCAACCAATGAGAATGCCTGAATGTTATGACGTCAGTTTAATTCATTACCTAAACCAATGAAACAACATTCCACAGTGTTCAACCTTTTGTAGCACTGTGAAAGAGAGTACTCGTAATGTGGCTGTCCACAGACAGTAAAAGGCAGGCCTCCCGTTCAGTAACGCTAGGACCTCACTAAAAAGCAAGACTGGCTCGTTAGATTACTCTGAGATATTGCCGTGTATTTCAAATAAGGACATGTGACTTTGGCTAGATTTTAGCTAGGTCCTAGCGTAGATCCTATACCGGCAGTTAGGCTACTGAACGCACGGAGAGCCTATGACAACTTGCGGACGCACGAGCTCACGCAACGCCTGAGCAAAATCTGATGATTTGGAAGGTGTATCCTATACTGACTGAGAGATAACAGTACGATTGACATTGATTTTTCACTGATTAACAGACCCGTTACTGAGTAAATGAAACTGGTCCCTGGTTCTATAAGAGTATAAGATCATCAGTGGTGGATTTAGGAGGCCATGGACCCCCGAGCATTCTCTCAGATGATCNGATTAGAACAATTATCAAACAAAAGAGCGCAGGCCCTCCAACCATAAATGTCAGAATGGAGTTAATCAGTCATGTAAGATATTGGCTACAGGGATAAACGTCCCAACTTGTTGTTGGGCTATAGAATCGGACAAGCTGGGAGCAACGGGATGTCGCCGTCATGAAGAGCTGAAAAGAGATGATCAGTCTGACAAAACAAACTGACCTGGTCAAATTTCTGTACCCACGGTCAACACTAGTAATTTTTCGTACTCTATTCAATGGCGTCAATTTTGAATTTCCTTGATAGGATATTTTTTCCCCTGGACACTTTGTTAACTTCATTACCCCAATTGGGAGAAACTCTTCTGATAAAGAGAACTATTTTCTCCCAATTGGAAGAATTCACCTATCAAGAGAAATTCTCCTACTTTTGAGAACCTGCTTCAACTGTCTTTACAGAACACAAACCTTTTCAACTTCTGTGATATTGGTAGTACAGAGATATTCCTGACCTGGTTTGGGGCGCACCTGTTGATAAAAAGTGTGCCTTTTTCAAAAGGTTGTGCCCAGCAGAGTTTGTGTAATTAAAGTGGTAATATCTGAAACAGAAACCCCAATGGGAATCGAAATAAGAACCGAGCCCTGTTTTACCCGATTGACAGCCAAGCTGACTTAGTTCGGAACCTTGCATGTTTGGAAGAGCATGCTATGAATAATACGCTTAGAAGGAAGTCACGCATTTCTAAAGAGGCGGTAATTTTAACCATTCTCCTGATTGGCTTTTACTGGGATCAAAGAGAGCGCGGCGCCAGAGTCAGATACAGTTATCTGGTGCGAGCATGCGACCCAATTAAGTGTAATTATACACAACCATAAACTGTAGTAACGGTAAGGGAAAAACAAGGAAAAAAAAATATTCAGTAAAAATGAAACAAAAAAAAACGGTATAATGAAACATGTTTAAAACCATCGTTCCTTTGGGAAGTGGCCCTTTGTCAAGATATCAAAACACAAATTAACTAACCAAGTTAAAACTACTCTCCACAGTTGCAGGCTGTAACCCTGTGCAAACATGACTGCCAGAGAAAACCAATTTGGGTGTAATAACAACCACCATCGACACAGTAGTGCTAGTTATTACCTTTCCACTTCAAGTTCATAGCTCAGATCTACATTAATAGTTGGGTGTGCTGAATAGGCATCATAAAATTTATCTGGGGCTAAGGGAATTTGAGCCAAGACCAGTGTAAGCAAGAAATGAAATTCTCCACATGGTGTTACACTTTAAAAGATGAACCCTGTGGGCGCACTACTGCAATGTACTTCAGCCCTTTCATTTTTTACGCGCTAATGGTGCAAAGGCGCAGCCCAAGAATATCCCTGGCAGTAGAAGTGTGAATACCTTCTGACACAGCGCCACCTATACTGAAAAGTGTCCCTGTGGAAACAATGAACGATACGTGGAATTCCGTGTGTGGGCATCAATGCGCATGCTTGGTTGAAAGATTATTGATCACTTCACCACGACTTGCACACACCTTCAATGCCCTGTACTTGTTTGGGCTTTAGCAACGGTATCTGGCTTCCATTGATATTGTTTCACTGCCTATTTTCATAATTGCAACTATTCAAGTCAAATTTGGTCGCCAGTAAACTGAAAGGGTTTCCCAGATTTCAACCAATGAGAATGCCTCAGTTTCGTTACCTTAACCAATGACTACAACATTCCACAGTGCTCAACCTTTCGTAGCACTGTGAAAGAGTGTACTCGTAAGGTGGCTGTCCACAGACAGTAAAAGGCAGGCCTCCCGTTCAGTAACGCTAGGACCTCGCTAAAAAGCAAGACTGGCTTCGTTAGATTATGTGAGATATGATTGCCGTGTATTTCAAATAAGGACATGTGACTTTGGCTAGATTTTAGATAGGTCCTAGCGTAGATCCTATACCGGCAGTTAGGCTACTGAACGCACGGAGAGCCTATGACAACTTGCGGACGCACGAGCTCACGCAACGCCTGAGCAAAATCTGATGATTTGGAAGGTGTATAATCCTATACTGACTGAGAGATAACACTAGTATGATTGACATTGATTTTTCACTGATTAACAGACCCGTTACTGAGTAAATGAAACTGGTCCCTGGTTCTATAAGAGTATAAGATCAGCAGTGGCAGATTTAGGAGGCCATGGACCCCCGAGCATTCTCTCAGATGATGTGGGCAAGGGGTGCGGATGTCTGACGGACAAAATCCTCAGTGGCCAATACTTTGCCCTGCCCTCCCCCCAATTCAAAATCTTGGATCCGTCCCAGTGATCAGGACAGTTCACAATATCTGACCACTCCAGTGACCACGGTGAATCTGCAGTGAGTGTTGTAACATAATTATAAAGATTATGAAGGCCTCTCTCAATCACTTGCCTACGCCACGCCGGACATTTTGCTCTTTGTTTGGTCGACTGGTAGTAGTTGTAGAAGTTCATTAGAGAACCAGGCAATCACTGAATAACGGGCCCATTATTTAGTTGATGAACTGGTTCTCTAAATCAGGGATCGCTCCAGTGCCGAAGTTCACGGTTTCAAGTTTTTCAGTGGACAGATGGCTCAACGGTCACTGACGTTATAATCAAAGTTGCCCCGATAACAACGCCAACGGCAACACTAACACCATTTTGACAAGTTTTCCATTTGAGATGTTGATCAACAAGTTTTAGCAAATCAGTTAAAACAGTTACCCCTTTGGTTATCACTGACTGAAAATGTTCTGCATTCACCTTTCTCTGGTCACTCTCAGAACTCAGCAGACGACAGCTCCCGCTTATGGAAACTAGACGGCGCTGTGATCATACACTTATTACCTGTGCACAGAGCGTCGTACGTGGATGTTTTGCACACTCCGCAGGTGAATTTTCACTATCCAGTATCCATTTTCATATTGATAACTGTTGCACTGATCGTCTTTAAATGCTGACTTAACACTCTTCTTATTCGAATCATAGCAATAGAGACTAAGTCAACTCAAGCTCGCAAAACTGTGTCTGTGCCCGGTTGTGTAGGTCCACTCTTTCTCTGACTGAGTCTGACTTCACTTTTCTAGCCAGCTACTCTCAAGTTCCGAATAGTTGTAAAGACAGCAATTATAGTATAGACCGGAAATTTTCACGATTTCTTATAATATTAGAGACTGCAATAATAGTATAGACACGACATTTTTGCCACCTCAGTTTTATACTAACAATGCGCCAACAAGTAAGGATCGATACCAGGATCGTTTGTTCATGATCATGTGTACTGTATACTTATGTATAGGAAGAAAAAGGCTACAAGTGTAGAATAATAGTGTAGACTGGAAATTTGCGAAAAAATTAATAATAGTATAGAATGGAATCAATGCAGGGCTCGACATAACAAGCTGCATGTCGCATTTGCGACCTGAAATTTGGAAATGCGAGCTGAGATTTTTGTCAGCTCGTATCAAGTCGCTAAATGCGACCTGGAATTTTCAATTTATGCAAGCAGCAGCAAGCTGAGTTTTTACACTTCTCGGGAGATACCTGGCAGTAGCAAATAAAAAGCCACTCTTGTTAATCCGACTGTTATTTGGTTGTTGCCAAATCCAAGTTCAAAAGAACACCAACCGCTGCCCTCCCGATGACTTGTGATGGGCTTTGCAGAATCGATCTTTGAGGCGTTTCATGGGCTAACATTTTCGACCACTTTTTCAAATTTCCGGATTCGCCGAAAAAAGTTTGGGGCCACTGTGTAGCACGTGATAAAACTTCACAAAACAGCGGTGTTTCTTAGTACTAATTCTTAAGCGATCAACTTACCAAACTTTGTGGTGGACAAATACGATTATTTTTCGTGTAAGATGCCCTTATTACATGTACCAAATATCCACGACAATATCCCTGATATCACACCGCGGCACTGGTTGGTCCCGTTGTTAGCACGTCAGCGGTTCCGGAAGACAATGGTGACTTAGAGATCGATGTGCGTCTCGTTTTTATCACGTAAGACGGCCAAAGTGAAAACGGCAACCCTATCAATCGCCAAACGGACCACCGTAGCCGTAAAATGTTCAGACTCTAATAGAAGCAAACTTGTTCTGGCTGAAGCGAGCACTAAAAAGCAAAATTATTCCGAGTGACTAAAAAGGTACAGTGTAGGTGGAAACGATATCCAGAAAGTCACACCTACTAGATGGAGTTTGCCTCGCAAACATTGCGGTCTTTTAATATCTTATTACTGCAAACACTCGGGTTAGTTAACGACTATGCTCACACTCACGCCAACTCCCTACCTTTGAAGTGTTTCATAATAAGCGCTCACTTATCTACTAAGCGTTCCCCCTCAACTTTGAGAATTTCCAATTAAGCGTCCAAAGTTCTGGCTAGTGCCCATCATAGCACACTACAAACGACCGCGCGTGGTTTAAAATTGACGCGCAGGCTATATAGTGTGTCACTCTAATTTTACATCAATTCAGTTTTCAAAAAAAGTCTTTTCTCATTATGAAAAAACAAAATCCCGGCTTGTTGTTTTGTGACTGACATATTTTTCCCGTACTTGGAAGGTATTGAGAAGCAAACTCGAATTACCCGATGGAATCCCGCACGGAGTCGGGAATTATTTAGAGGCTATTCACATCATGGAAAATTAATTGTTGAGTACGTAAACAGCATAAGTGCCACATTTTTGTTGTGAACTGCACTGAATTGTTCCCGCACATCCAAGTACGTCATTCAGTTAGGGCATCGTTTCACAGATTTTTTTGACAGATGTTTTTCAAACGTCGAGTTAAGTCACAGAATTTGGGCTGCAAACAAAAAGTGGAGGGAATTTACACTCGGAGTTAGTTTAGATCTTTAACGACTGTGATGACAGCCAGTAGCTGGTCAGACCTAGCAAAATCCCGGATACTTTTTCAATGGGCATTTTCTCCCTTTTCACATCGCAAGCTTAGCTACTCGGAATGCACGTGTCAGTTAGAGAGCACTGATTCAACTTTCACTTCGGCAACTTGCCTTGCACTCAAGAGCCTTTCAATGGTGGTCGTGAAGAACAGTAACGCCGTACCCAATGAGCTATATATATTTAATTCTTGTTATATTTATCTCATTGACCGTACCTGCATGAACGACTTGGAACTCAATTTTGCGACCTGAAATTTGTGAGTATTTAACGCAGCAGGTAAGAACATAATCTAAATATTTTGTCAATGATCTACAAATCAATTTGACGCGTAAAAATGGGGGAAAAATTTTGCGACCTGGCATTTTTGAATGCGAGCTGGATTTTGAAAATGCGACTCGGGAGTTTGGCTAGGTCGCAATATGGGACCTGACGATTTGAATAGCGTCGAGCTCTGCAATGGTATATATAATGGTATATACGGCAAACTTGGGGAAACTTTAAAAATAGTATAGATGGGAATAATAATAATATTGATAACACATTTGCGTAAAATGTAAAATGTTCGCGACGGAAGCAAACTGGCATGGCTCATGCTAGCCTTGGTACAAAGCTATATACTAAATATACAGCTTTGCACCGATGTGGGTAAAAAAGTGATAAAATAAAATCTGACACAAAGTCAGTGTCATTAAAAAGTAGAGCCTTCCTTGAGTTAACTAAATTATTTAACGTTGTTGGAAAAAATGGCGTTCTACCGTTATTCTGCTGTTAAAGTTGTGGAGTGATTTTTACCGACAGCTTTCGGCGCCATGAAATATTGCGTCACCTATTGGCCAGTTTCTGTTTTCGCCGATTCTTCAATCAATTGTTCTTTCACGAGCTTGCGTACACATCAAAAAAATTATTGGAACTGATTTCACTTCATTATAAGCTTTTAGCATTTCGATACCGAAAAACCGAATTTCAGAACAAATTTTGCTGCTGCGAAGTTGTCGCAAAAATTTAGGAAATGGCGCGTGCGTGTGACACGAGTGTACTGTTTTCAAAACGACGACATACTTTTCATTGTTTATTGCATTGTTTTTCACGTAAATGGCTGTGTAACGGGCAAGGTGAGTGTCGGTTGATTCCCAGATTTTGCATGCACCCCGTCCGGTCTTTAGCTTTACATGTTGATACAAGTTTCACAGCGAGGTGACGAGCAGAACTACTCTGGCTGTGTGCAATTTCGGGGTCTACGGAAGAAATACACACAGTGGTACCTAGCTATATTTTGACGACAGTTTTCATACAGCTAGCTGGCTGGCTAGGCTCGTGCATGACTCAGCTGATAAGTCTTATAATGCACAACTTTTCATTGGGCAGCGAGGTATACATACATTTGTCGCTACTAATGAGAATACGGTACATACTTGGGAGTCCGATTATTTAAGCTTTGAAATGTACAGTTGTATACTTAACGAATAAAATCTTTTTCATGTGCATGTTATTACAATTGA
This sequence comes from Phoronis australis, assembly GCA_002633005.1. Lineage (NCBI taxonomy): Eukaryota > Metazoa > Phoronida > Phoronidae > Phoronis > Phoronis australis. The sequence continues at coordinate 512,152 of NMRA01000083.1, forward strand.
CTTCCGTGTGTACCGTGGAATTGTATGTAATCTTTAAATTGCTAATTTGTTAGTTGTGTCTCGTGGTCTAGTGGTTAGGACTGTGAGTTCTCACTTAGGCAACCAGGGTTCCGCGCTCAAAAAATTTTGAGTTACAAAATGGTATTCAAGAAATGAGTAAGAAACAGCCAACTCCAAACTTCATCTTGACCAAATAATTGCGGAGGAGTGAAAAAACTATCTATAATTAATAAATGTAGAGACCCAAATAAACTTCGTATAGACTGGAAAGAGTCTGAAATGAATAATCGTATATATATATTTTTGGCTATTTGGAACTGAGAGAAGGCAACACGTAGGCAATTACATCGCCCTGGATGCAGCTGGCATACATGGGCGATAGCACATCTCCACAAAATGTTACTTATTTCAAAATATAGCAAATAAAATCAAATGAACCAAACATATTGGAACATTGAGTTATAATTACAATGAAAATCTCTCGTGGTTTGCTCGAGTTTCTCTTATCTGGTGTCATTTTGAGGAAGCTACGTGAAATCACACATGTTGACAAATAAGAAGTCCAAGGGACAAATCTTTCAAATTTCACCTGATACCTTCTCGTGCTATTTTACAAGTGTCCCCCGCTAATGTCATGCGCTTCACAGTCTTGCGCTAGCCTTTGCCTAACTCACGTGACTCAGTTGACATACTTTGTGGTTATCGCGCATGTGGTGATAAAGTTAACGGCAACCAAAAAAGTGGAGTCGGAATTCTTCGCCTAAGTCACTTTATTCCCGCAACTAAGCTTCATCAAAGATATGCATAGAAGTAGAAAGGACCAATGAAGAAAGTAAGCGATTTTTTAAGTGATAGTTTAAGTGTGGAATGTATTTTTGACGAGGTGAAAACTCAAAATCGGTGGCCGGATTTGGCCTACCGCCTGTTCAAAATACATGGGACGAAATTCATACAGAAAGTGGTGGGAAGTATTGTAGCCTCTAACCAGCCAACCGAGGGGCTCCGTGTTGCCTATATAGGTGAGTTACCGATTTTGAGAACTGAACAAGGGACTCTTTGAAGAAAAAGTTTGATAACGGGATTATTTGTTCAAGTTGGAAAGAATTAAATACATCGATGGCCTCCTAAGGTGCCCCCCTGTGTGCAAAAGGTATTTCTAGCAATGTGGCTTTGATGTTTTAGTTAGTGCAAGGCATAATTCGCCAAAAAGCTTTCGGCATATGAAGCGCCTATAGGAGCTCCATCGTCTTTACTGGCTGCGCCAGCAGAGATGATGGTCATTGTCTAACTGTATGAAGTCTTGTCAAAATACAGTTAGGTACCACTGTGTGCTCAGCACTGAAAGACCTAGAAATTACACACAGCCAGGGTACTTGTGTTCATCACCTCGCCGTGAAACTTGTATCAACATGTGAATCAACCGATGCTCACCTTGCTTTTTACAGCCATTTAAGTGAAAAACAATCTAATAAATGTCACTTTCTTGGGTAATTCTCTGCCTTTTGTAACAAAGCAAAGTATGTCATCTGTTTGAAAGCAGTACGCTCGTGACACATGCATGTGCCATTTCCTAAATTGTTGAGACATCACTTGGTAGATGATGATAGCTTTATCAGCAGCCAAAGTTCTTCTGAAATTTGGTTTGCTGGTATCAAAATTTTAAAAAGTTATAATGAAATAAAACAGATCTGATTTGTCGTGACGTGTACGCAACCTCGAGAAAGAACAGCAGTTGATTGAAGAATTGGCAAAAAAAAAATGGCCAACAGGTGACGCAATAAACATCGGTAAATAATTTAGTTTAACCAAGGAAATGTGGAATTTTTAATGACACTAATTTTGTGTCATATTTTATCTGGTCATTTTTTTACCCAGTTTTGGTGCAAAGCTTTATATTTAAGTATACAGCTTTGCGCCTAGGCTAGTCCGGCTCCAGCTTGCCTGCTACTGCTAGTTGAAGACTATCGACCGTCCCAATCCGATCATCAAAAATACTGCTAGGTACCACTGTGTGTCGAGTTCCGTTTCTCCCAGAAATTTCACACAGCCCGGGTAGTTCTGGTTATCACCTGGTCGTGAAACTTATTTCAGCATGGCAACATGTAGGGCTAACGACCATTGGGGGTGCATGCAAAATCTGAGAGTGACCCGTTACTCACCTAGACAGCGACCACTGTTTGAACCAGCCTTCGAGACGGTGAAGCTCCAATAGGTGCTTCATACGCTGGAGACTTTTTGACAAATTATGCCTCTGAGTAAAACATCAAAGTCACAACTTACTGTAAGTACCTGTTGCGTATAGAAGGACACCTTATAGGAGGCCGTTAATGTCTTTAATTCCTTCCAACTCAAACAAGTATTACCAATACCGTAATCAAACTTTTTGAGCAGTTCCTCGTTGAGTTGTCCAAATCGGCAATTGGCTATTTTTACATTGCGTGCACCAGGAGATATGACGCCTACTCTCCACAATACTAGGAGGCTAATCTACGTAGTTCCCTATGTGTGGAGCCGAGTAACTCAGGTGCTGTATTTGGAACTTGGGGTTGTGTACCAGCTGCATCCCTGCTGCTTTCTAAGCCTTGCGTTCATCACTGTAGTCAGCTTCATGCAATCTAAAATACTGTTAGTTTTCTATTATTTTGAAACTTATTGAGTTGACTAAGCTGTTACTCAGTTTCACATTTCAAAAATGCAGCTTGTAGAGGATACATTAAAACACTGCTGGTTATTTTGTTTCTTTTCTGTACATACTCCATTAAATGCAGTCTTAACATCCTTTAAGCAATATATGGTAATACGAAGAAAAATATACAATCTGTGAGATAATGAACATTTGTGTCGGTGCGACTTATTAATAATTTCGATATTCTGAAATTGTCTAGTATTATTATCAGTTTCCATCTTTGATTTTAGCGTGGACGTTGTGGTTACCTGATGATGGTACAGTAATGACGTAGACTTGGTTGCTTCACCAAACATGCCTCGCAAAGATGCTGCTCATAGTTCTGGGTCACTCCCAGTGGATAACTACAGGAAGCAAATTGGTAGGGCATTCTGTTTTTGTCAGCAAACCTTCTGTCTGCCATATATTAAATTTTTACTGTAACAATATCTGTGGCCAGGCATTTTGTCGCATGGCGGTGTAATGATTGATTTGGGGGTACTTATAGTTGAAAAGTTCTATACCGTACTGGTGTGCAGCTAAGAAAGGTTACTGATTCGGTCATTGCCATACGCTGCGACGAAGGAAAATATGTCTGTGTAAAATTTATATATGTTTTCCAAAAGTTAGATCATATTTTGTCACATCTTGGTTGCCGACCACCATACAAATGACCGGAGAATTTCCGGCCAGCCAGGCCCTATTCCCCTCTCAAAAATATTGAAAAATCACACTAAATTCCCCGAGGCCTAGAAATTTTCCTAGTGATTGAAAATTTCTCTCTGAAGTTCAAATCATCTGTGACCACACTGGTTACAATTTGAAAGAGCACAAAATGCTACATGAGACAGAGCCAATGAGAGCTTGCAACAGGGTGGGGGTGCTATTGTTGATGATCGGGAGGTAGATTTTTCCCCTCACTCAGCAAAAAAATTCCCCTCTCAGAAGACACTGGCACCTTTCCCCTCGGGTGACTGAGGCCTCTAAAGAAACATGATAACTTTAATGCTTGCTCTGTCCAGTTAACTGTTTGAGCTCAAAAACAAGGTTATACTTTGGACGAACAAATTAGGTGTTTTAATTTTAAAATTCAACTTGGTCCAGATTGATATTTGAAACCTAACACATGATATAGACAAAAGAATTATTAAAACCAAGAAACCAGAATTGATGGTCAAATAATTTTTATTTTCAATTACGAGCCTGTTTTTTATTTTAATAACAAATATATTCAATAACATCAATTATTTTTTCGGATCAGTGACAAATCAACTGTTAGTCCTGGTAGTCCCTACCACACCAGATGTTAATATTCTTGTTCAACAAATTCAACTCGCCAGCAATATGAGCAGATGACCTGGTTCATGTAGAAAGCATTATCAACGATTTACAAGAAGAAATGTAACCCTGCATTCACCGTAATACCTAATCAGTAACACTACGATCGTCGCAATTTGGTCATATTTACTTTTATATTTCGAACCTAGTTTTCCAAAAAAAAAACTTATATCCTTTCGTCAGACAACTCTTTGGTGCATTGACTTGTTCTCTAATATATTTTTCTACGTCTCTGTGGTTAATTATTGACACATTTTTAAGATTTAATATCCAGGTTGGACTCAAAAGACCAGCCATTTAACTCACGCAATGTCAACTTCTGCTTTGTTTATCGTAGTAAGCCTCGCTTTGGATTTTAATGTCCGCCGCGTGAATTAGGTCTATAGGCTTTTAATTGACAGCTCTTTGCAACATTTCTTGTTACAGTGAGCCCTGTTGCAATCATACTTGTAGCAAATATGCGTTGCAGCACGAGACCATTGGTGACGACTTACTCGAAAAATTTGACATTTTAATGTCAGGTTAGATTCTGCTTTTGAGGGACGAAGCGAAAATAACGACTTAAAAATGACTACTTAGCCTCAAACTTTTACATGGGTGTGTAATCGGGACCAAGAAAATGTGATGACTTGTGCAGAATAACAAGTTGTGCAATGACGAGTTTAGCAAGGTTGCTTGTGTAGTCTTACCCTGGCTGGCGTTAGTTACAGAATTGTTTCAAAATTTGGTCATGAGCATTGGAATGGAGCCCGTGCTGTTACTGAAACTGTAAACTTCTATGCTGGGACGCGATTCTTTGTCCATCATTCACTTGGCAACAAAAGTGCCACAAATTTAGCATTTGATCAATGAAAACACAGCTGTATTGAACAGGTTGTGGTAAATGTTCTTGCCAGCTGTTTATACAACCTCCAAATAGCCATTTGTAGCTGTTTCAACCTGTAGCGTATCTGTCATATGTAAAAATAACTTTGACTAAGATCATGTAAGGAGCATGCTAAGACCATTTTTACTGGTCATAGCCCTAAATTAAAAGTCAGTGTTTCATAAGGTGGCCGAATGTCAATTTCAAGAGTGCTCGACTACATTGTCATGAAAAATGCTGTACTGGTCTAGCTGACAAAAGCAACTTTATGGACTCTTAATACAATAGAAGACACAGTGTTGTGAAAAGTTACACCCCAATGATTGCTGGATAATAACCTTGCGATTCTCTATCCAGCAGTCTGTATCATACCCTTGACAAAGAGCGCATCGCTCCAAATGTGAGGAACATTTTAATATATTGTAGTACCGACGCTTGTCATTTTATTTTTACTATTTTATATTCTTATCCATCAGTAACTGCATGGCATTCCAGCATTTATTTATTGAATAATCATTTCTACACTTTATATAGCCAAAAATTTCCCTCGGCAACAGTCAGATATAACATGCCTACATTTTGAAAACCAGTTTGATGCTGGTGTAATTCAGCGGGCCTATTTATATCCGACTGTTACTGTGTTTTACTGTAGACCTACGCAAAACATTCGCGCACCCAGGGTGGCTTGGGGGCTCAAACGAGCCCCTCCCCATTTGGCGAAGTGGGCAAAAAGATCCGCCTCAGAGAAACAAAAAGTCCTAGAAAACGAGACAAAAGTCCACTAAAAGGGCGTAGCCACACAGTGAAGGTGGTACCCCGCTTTTTTGTCAGCAAAAGGACGTCAGAAATTCGAACCCCCCAATTAAAGGCTGTGTGCGCACATGCAAAAGCTTTATTGATATCGTCAAAACAATTCTACAGGGAAACAGGATTATAAGAAGAGCAAAAGAGAACTGAAGGATATTAAACATCGTAAAGAGGCCAAGGAATCAAATATGCATATGAAGGTACTATGTTCTGTTTGTTGGAATATGAAATTGGTTAAACCCGTTTTCTAACTTTCTCATATCTGGTGGTTTTAGTTTTATTTGACATAATGAATGTCCATGTGTTGAGTGAGGATGAATTTCTTGGATTATCAGTGTGTATGCCTGCTTGTTGCTTCTTCAGTGTTGTTCATAGTTCAAGGGGCAGACTTCCTAAAACCGCTTTGAGGTGGGGATGTAGTATTATGTCTAAAATCTCGTGGCCAGTTTACACCAACCATCTGATTTATATACTGGCATGACGTTTCAGTCAGTCATTTCTCCAGCCATCTTCAGGTGTTACAGCATAATGGCAACTAAGAGTTGTATTTATCTGTCAATTATAATAAGCCAGACTTTTAGAGTCCACACTAGTAATCACACTGGGTAATTCCAATGCCTTCACATGACATCTTTACTGTCTGTATAATCTTGAAAACCCATCTTCTGTTTGCAGGACGTGCTGCTGATGTTGATGTCCTTCCTAGCTCTACTTATAGGTGTCTATGCACTATTTTACTGGTACCTGTCTCCAGCCTAGGTGAAGAGAGAGGATCAGAGAGAGGTCTCACACTTACCTTATTTAAAGAACAAATGACTGTCAAGAGTATGCACATGAAATTCGTCTGTCAAAATATTTTCATAATTAAATAAAATTTACATTATATTATTGCATGGTTGTTTTTTTATTTTTGATGGAAAATATGGAAAGCCAAAATGAAAAAAAATCCAAAACACTTATTTTACTGTGTAGAAATTGAAATAATTTCCAAACCAAATATTTTCAATTCTCTTAGGTAAAATAAATTCACTAGGATTTCTTTTTTTCACTCCAGAAATTACTCCATAAATTATTAAAAAATAACAATAACACCAGAAACTGTGGTGCAAAATTAACAAAACTCAAAAATTAAAACACATCAGTGAAAATGTGATAATGTTGCAGAAATAAATTTCACTGGCACATGCCAGGAGATGAGAGACTACTCTGGAAAAGGTAACCATGATAATGACGTCATTCAATCGCCAAAAGCAAAGTGACTGAGTCAGATGAAGAACATCTGAGTGGCGCTCCGAAAGATCAGGTAACTATAGTCAATCATCCATAGTTCAACATAATGTGCTGAGAGGTTTGTATTTGTTGCTGAGAAGTTGTGTAACTGGTACCAAAATCATCACTTTGAGATGCCACGTGCTCCTTGATGGTCACGTGCTCACGTTCTGGCATAGTACGAAGTATTTCAAATGAGTTATTTACGTATGCACAAGTAGAAAAAGTACTGGTGCATGTTTTATTGTAAACTTTTTTTTTGACAAATCGCAATCGACAGAGCACATTAGATGATCGGTGTCAAGTGGCTGTTTACACACACGCACACACAGAAACTGGTAAGACTGAAGTTTCAGGCGGGAATATGGGAGTGCTTATGTGCAACGATCACAAGAGCCACAGTTGATTGTTGGTGTTGTTGTTGTTATGGTGCTTCTAATTCGCCCAGTGTATGTAATTTGCTTAAATGAATTGTTTTTTGATCTGCTCATTATGCAAACCTTACGCTAACAAGTGGACGAGAAACTGAGCACGGTTTACCCCCCAGTGTATCCAGCGAAGTCCTCGGCACATCAAAGGCTTGATGGTGCCATCACAAATTGAAGTGAGCTAGTGGATATTCACAGGCTTGGCTGGATGAGATAATTGCGGTCATAAACCAACATGCCTGTTCATCGTACGAGTTTCAAAGTCAAAAGCCATACAATAACTAAGTCAAACGACCAACATAACTGTTTTTAAAATTGAAAAGTAAATACTAGCCCTTTCTAAAATCAAGGCATTATAAGAGAAATTAGCGAATAGATTTTCTTCAGTATCACAGCTAAAAAAAGTGCAGGTGGCCTGATGCCTTTTGCGGTACATCAGGCGTGTTTTGGCCACAAGGCCGGGCCCATTACACAGCTAAGCTATGAGCTTTAATTTGTGAATCGATTGTAATGACGGGTTGGTCACTCTGGCTTGTGCTCGTTTAGGCGTTGGGGTAACAAAACCTCAAATGTTGGTGTAGGAGTTGTCTCATGCTGATTAATGCTTTCATCAGTAGGCTTACTGTACACAACCAAGCACTTGAATTGAACCTAGTCTTGACTTTTCATGATGTGCAATATTCTGACAATTTCCTGACAGAATAAGTGGTGGTCAGGGTTAAAACGCAAAGCACTGAGCAGCTGACTGGCAAATCGCACGAAAATGATCACCTGTATATATATGCGTTTTTGCGCAAGCGCAATAGAGATGATCCCTTCAGCTTTGCCCCAGTTTTGCACTTAGACATATAGTTGACATGGAGGAAGATGATTGAGTGCAATTTGCTCTGCTACCTCACTAACAGGTGACAAAAGTTGTCACCATGGTGTCAGTTTGCTTCGCTTCGGTTCTGTTTTTACACATATTGGCACATGATCATATCCTCCATGTCAGCTGTTCCATGTCAACTTCTGTAGTGAACATGAAATGAAATTGCTTACTGGTCTTGGATCATTATTTTTGGCCCTGCTCAGTGACAACAGTGTTTTGGCCTCTAATTCTTGCACCACAAAGTGTTATGGAATTTTGTCTGATTTAGTTTTCCATAAGAAAATGCTTTACCTTTAAGAGTTTAATAATTAATAAATTGAAGCCAATTTCAGACAAAATCATGAACAAATATATTACATTACAATAATAGACTTCTTTGAAATGTTACATATAGTAGCCAAGGGCAAATTTACATACAAGTACAAATAATACAAAGAATAATGAGCAACACGGAGGGTTGAAATGCACCCACGAATGGACCGCAAATGGAATGATTCAAGGGTTATTGGTTTCATAAAAATAGCCACCAGATGGAGAACAAATGTCCAATCCATCTGAAAATGGAAACATGCCAGTGTTTTTTAATAAAAATCTATTTACCAAATTTCATAAAAATCTGTCAAAGAACTTCAGAGAAACAAGGGAAAACAGAAAAAATGAAATTACCACTATGGGGCACAGCGTTCATTGGATATGCCTGAAAGACGTCGTTGTCTGTTGTTAGCTTCACATAAATACAATTACTAAATTTAATAAAGATCCTGCAGTGAGTTTAGAAGATGCAGCTATGGGCGCAAACCAAAACAAAACTACCACTAGGAGGTGCCACAGTAGTCGAATTTGTCATCGTCAACCGTCCTCTTCACACTGAGAACATATACGCCAATTTCCAAAATCATCCTTAAAGTGGTTTGGTTGATCGAGGGGTGGATGCCAACAAATACTCGAAAACAGGAAAAATGGCAACTAGGTGGCGCAAAAGTTCCTCGATTCCATCCGAAAGTGGGAGGATAGCATCATCTCACCAATAAATGACTATATTACAAACTTTCTGATAATCCGTTGAAAGAAACAGTAAAAATGTCCACTAAGTGGTGCAAACTACGTCAAATCCATCCGCAAATAGGAGGATAGCGTCATCTCACTAATACATGCCTATATTCCAAATTTTGTGAAAATATGTTGAGGATCTTTAAAGATACAGAGGTAAACGTAAAAAAATAAAATTGCCACTAGGGGACAAACCGGTAGTCAGATCTGTCCGAATGTCATCGTCATCCATTGTCAACATCATATAAATACACTTGTTGAATTTACTAAAGATCCAGCCAACGGTTTAGGAGATACAACCATGGGTGCAAAAAAAACTGCCACTAGGAGGTGCCACACTATTTGAAATAGTCAGAAAATCATCAGCCATCCTCTTCATAGTAAGAACATGCCATGGCTCGAAAACAGCAAAAATGACCACTAGTTGGCGCAAACTACGTTGAATCCATCCGAAAATAGAAGGATAGCATCATCTCACTAATAGATGCCTACATGCCAAATTTTAAGAAAATATGTTGAAGACCTTTGAAGATATAGAGGTATGCGTAAAAAAATAAAATTGCCACTAGGGGGCACATTGGTAGTCGGACCCATCCGAATGTTCGCTCATGCCGTCCCATTTATAATAAGAACATATTATGTGCAAAATTTCATGAACGTACGTCAAAGGGTTTTGGAGATAAGAGCAGCGGATGCCGGATGGACGGACGGTGATGATGGCATGTGTCCACGTATAAATATGTGGGCGCATAAAAAGTGAGTAACCTCAAGGCCTAAGCGAGTACTCGCAACTCTACCACCAGACCACATTGCCTCATTGTATCATTAATATTCATTAATATTGCATTGCAGTGCATTGCACAATGACATCACTTCACAAAAAGACTACCAATAAATGTCTATAGATGAATTAACGTATATTCTGTTGAATAAAATCACAGTCTGTTAACATTTGCTGTGCAGAAGTCCATGAAGAAATAAAATCATAACAGCCAGAGCCAGGGAAAATAGATGTCACAAAGACACAATACAAGGAAGAAACCTCACTGGTGGCCATTTTTAATGAATGCTTCAAATGGATTTCAGTCATTTTTATCATGCATTCTGTCGCTTGTCTTATATACCGGTACAACAACAACCAAGGTTGGGATCAATAAGGCCGTCCCAGATTGCACAGTGATAGAACTCTCCTTTGTCCCAGAGGTAATGTTTGATTTTGGGTGAAGGCAACGAACCTAACATCACAGCAGTAATACTTTGTTGGCAGTGGAAGGACAAACAGAGTATTGCCTGTAACTTGAGTTGGTTTGGGAAATAGAATACTGTCGTGGTAAGGAATATTATGGCACCGATTTTATGAGAGTAAATTAATGCCCAAATTTGTTTTTCAGGCAGCTATATAGGGCAAAATGCATCTTTAAAATGCCCGGTCGTGTGAAGCAAGTTGCATGTTTGCATCCAAGGCTGTGATGTACTAGTTTAGACATGCGTTTGCTGCTTTTGTGTAAAGTTGCACAATGGGATATTGAAACGTGTAAACATTGTATCGGTTTCAATAGTTTAGAAAGGGTAATGTGCATTTGTTTAAAAATTAACATTATAAACTATGTTCATTGAAATGCGATTTGACTGTGTAACTTTCAATTTGTATATACAAGTCCACCATAACAAAGATGCATAACATCAGTAATGCCAGAAAAAATCAAATATAAGAACAAACAAAACAAATGCAAATATATTAGAATTTTGTACTTTTTGATTTCATGTCAAAAGAAATTTTTTTTGTTAACAGTACAAGTTTTGCTGTTTGCAAAAAGTAAAGGCAGTAATAAGTAATTGTTAGTGTCGATTACTTTTGTCTGTTCAAGTCCTATATAGCTAGGTAGTGTGATGTGTCATGTCAAAACATGTTCAAGTCCTATATAGCTAGGTAGTGTGATGTGTCATGTCTATACATGTTCAAGTCCCATATAGCTAGGTAGTGTGATGTGTCATGTTCAAGTCTCATATAGCTAGGTAGTGTGATGTGTCATGTCTATACATGTTCAAGTCCCATATAGCTAGGTAGTGTGATGTGTTAGTCTATACATATTCAAGTTCCATATAGCTAGGTAGTTTGATGTGTCATGTCTATCTGTACATGTTGAAGTCCCATATAGCTAGGTAGTGTGATGTGTCATGTCTATACATGTGCATGACTAGTAGTTCCAGCAAACGAAGGTCTCGGTGATGTCATTACAACAGCAACATCTTTGAAACAATGATTGTACTGTTTCATGTGTTTCATGTGTTTCATGTTTTAGGGTGGAATCCTTTATTTTTGTTGTTAATACGATGAGTTAGTGTTCACGATAAAACAATGGACGGAATGGGAAGATTAACCAAATGCTAGCTTGATTTATTTGACTTAGAAGTTAGTAACTTTGGCCTGACCTAAATAGCACTGCAAGGGTTTCTAAACTGAGAACCTCAACAAAATTACCAGGCATCATAAAAAAGAATTATTGGTCTTCTTTCATAACATATATTGGTCACTTCATGGTCCCTTTGTTAACTCTGAAAAGATCTATGCAGTTAGGAGAAAGTCCTGGATGTGAGACCCGGTCGGGACAGAGATCTTTTCAGACTTAACTATAGGTCACGTGATGATATCAACATATGCTGTGTAAGAAAACCAATAATTCTTACTTCTACCAAATCTACGCCCTGATTAACAACAGCACAATTATGTACCAACATAATGTTCTAATCAAACAAAAGATATAATGTCCATTTTTCCATTTCTAATAACCACAGCAGCATGACAGCATAGGCAACATCTCGTGCCACCTTCAACACTAAAGTTTATTCCAAATTTTAAGCTCAATGTGGATGAAATTCATGTGCTGTTTCCTTCATTACTAGCTCGTTTTCCAGCCACTGTACACCCAGTTGTAGGTAAGTTAAAGCCGAACTTCAACGGAATTTTGTTATTTTAGATGTATTGGGCTAAGCATATAGTCCTAGCAAAGCCTTTAGTAAAATAAGAAAACGCAAGTTCAATCGCGCAAATGTAAGCCTGTCAAATGATAAGTGAAGCTGCTTTTTTGTGCCATGTTGCGTCACCAACAGATTCCAGCACAAATGACAAAAGGGCCAATAACAGTTGTATTGAATAGGGGTCTGAATAGAACACCATTGGGACTTCTTATGCAGGTGTTACTCGCAGCTGTTTGAATTAAAAGGTGATTCTCATGGTGACGAAGACAAAAGCAAGCCAATACACCTAACAGTTCATTACATTTGGCAATTTATGGCACTAATGGACTCAGAGCGATGCTCTTAACATACTGTAGGAACTAAATTTACAGGTGTTACCGTTCAAGATTGGCTTTAATGTTATCTGTTTGCTGACATACAGACATAGCTAATGAAGATGCCACTGAGTATGGGTGCAGTCTCGCTAGAATTTATGTTGGCTGCAATGTCTTTTAATTAAAATACAGCATTGCATGACCTTTGATAAAATAGACATGATTTATTTTAGTTTGGAGTTGACACTTTTTACCTATGACTTTAAAAAACATCAGACACAAGTTGACATGAAATGTCAACTTCTGCAACCTCATACAATACCCAATAATGTCAAATGGTAACAATATTACAGCGTGAAATGAGCAAATCCGCAGACTACGACCTTTTTGTCTTGGTCTGTAACATGACCTTTAACAGAGTATTCTCCCTGTGAAAAAAGAAAATAAATCAAACATAATTCCACACCCATTGTAGCAACTTTTCATAAGTGGACTTGCTGAGAAAAAATCAGTGGGACAGCTCAAAGGCAGATCTCTTTTACAACATCTGCCAACACAAGGTGGCGTCTTGCTATTTAGTGGTGCAAGACTGCAAAACTCAAATGTTAACTGTTTCGCCTTTCATAAAACATCTTGACTTTTCTGAACACTACATTCAATGCATTCAAGCACTGTCTTGCTGGAAACAAAAAGAACTGGCTGTTCTGTAGGTGGGCTTGTCACCATACAGTGTAGCCAGTGTTAGAAGGCACAAGAGTTCATCATTTTTTGTTGTACCTTCTAGTTATATTCTGCTTTCTTTCATACCCGTGTACATAACTCATCACAATTTATCGTAACTACCGTACTTGTCTGATTTAATGCCCATGTTCGGCCAAATGCTTATAATTAAGAGAAAATTCCAAACTTTTACATTTACGTACACATCAATGCTAGGCTTAATGTCCACCCTAACTTCATACAATTGACACTTCCTTGGAACACCCGTGTCTGTGAATTCCCAACCATCTTGGGCAAATTTTAGCTCCTGAAACTATGAAACTCGCATACCTTTAAGTAATGGGCAATCATAAGTCCCGTCCACACACAGCCTACCCTAGAACAAGTTCCACTAGTGCAACTTACCCCACTTTTGAGTGGAGTGTCCACACACACACACACACCTATCCAATAACTAGGGTAAGGCCGAAGTTGTCGCTCTGTGCGTGACAATGAACGCCTAATGCAAGTACGGAGCGCAAAGGAAAACCCACCTGTATGTAACCGCAGCAGATAATTACTTCCACCCTATCCCACTTTGCGGCCACACAGCGATTACAAGTGGCGCAAGTTACCCTAGAACAAGTTATCCCACCTCGATAATGGGGAGTAAGTTGTCACAAGTAGGGTAAGTTGTCCTAGTTTAAATAGCATCCAGACAGCACTCAGACCTAGCAACTACAGCACTCATACCTAGCGACAACAGCACTTAGACCTAGTGACAAATCGTTCCAGGAGTAACTTGTTCTAGGGTAAGTCTCAGATTATTTGGCCAGGGAAAATGCCCATACTGTCCTATGTTTTGTTTGACTAATATATGCGAGTGCCACCCAAATGCAATATCACGGAGTTAACTTTTTGGGAAAACGGCCATCACCAACATCTCAAAATTTTTTTTGTCTTTGATCGCCGATGTATGGTTTGACACATCCCCATCCCATGATTTTGAGTTCCCCAATTTTATCACTCAGGGCATTAAGCCAAACAAGTACAGTGTTACTAAAGAAGACAAAGTTTGGTCAAAATGGCAAACTACACACATACTTAAAGCTGCATCTCACCCTATTTAGCTGGCTAAATACAGAAATCAAATTATTTAGGCCTTCTGTGCCCGGTTGCATGAAACAGTCTCAATTAGTGACTCAACTAAGTTTCCAAAATCTACTGCGTATTTTTGGACTTGTGGAAACATTGATTGCCCTTTCTTGTATTGCTTTAGTTTCATTACTAAGTCAACTTTTGATTTTGATAGAAATAGAGAGTAAACTCTACAGTAAATGTCAATATTCTCTAAAAAAATAGGGTTCTTTTCTTGCAACACGCCCCAATTTAAGGACTAAGTGCCTATTTATTTTCAATGAACACTGGGCTCTGTTTTTATTTACATTTGGAAAATGCCATTAAACAAAGAGGAGCTCATACTAAAGATGCATCTTTGAGTTCATAAAGACACAAATATGCAAAAAGACCTAGGGGGACCTTAGTCGAGTCCCTATTAGAGACTGTTTCACGCAACCTAGCACTGCTCTCTTAAAATCGGTCTCATAATGTTCCTTACCATGATAGGAACAACTCAAGTCACAGGAAATCCATATGTGTACCGTTTTTAAAATTCGCAATTTGAGGTTTGGCCAACCCCAATAAACACTGAAGCATTTTCTTGAGTCTCTGATAGCTTTGGTGGTCTTGTTGGTAATGGAAATGATATCAAGTCATGATAAGGAAAATTATGAGAATGATTTTAAGGGAGTAAAAGGTATAATTCACTTTTAATTTTTTAGTCACATGAACAGGGCAAAGTTAGGCTTTAAGAACATTTTCAAAGAATTTGAAAACAATGCCCCAATGCACCTCAACTGATTCCAATGGTGTTTTCTGAGCTCACAAGCCCTTTGAAAACAATGGGAAGCCATGAGGGACCCTTGATGCCTTGATATTTTGGTTGAATATCGGCCCCAGTCCCCTATGAAGAACATTCTTAAATGTTTTTTAAATCAAGCAAATTGCCCTCATCACGGCAGACGGGGTGGAATTGGAGGTGACCTGGGGGATTATCCCCTCGACAAAAAAATTTCCTTCAGATGGCACATGCCCTGCCATGCAATGTACTCATACTGATTTCATCAACAAAGTTAACAACTACAAACTGCATAATCGTTGAATGTGCATTACTGTTTAGAAGAAACCCTTCTTCCAGGAATAGTATCTGAAAACCATTACTTACCTTTGGCAGGTAGTTGGGTATCTTCACCTCCCTCTTATAATACTTCACACCCTCCTTGATAGGGCATGTGACCAGTTTGTTGATCTTCCCTTTCTCCATCGTACAAATATCAAACTTGTTACTATACAAGGCTTTACCATTGTATTGAACATCAATGTAGAAGTCTCCATACTCAATATCATGATCTGGAAGGAAAAGTATTAATATTCTTCACTAATGTTGTACAAAATTATTATGTTTGGGCTTTGGATCATACGTCGTCAGCTACCAGTGTTTTACCCAATACATGCAGATTTTGCAAACTGCCCGATGATCAAAATGGACTGACAAAAGAACAATTGATAATATCTTGAGAAATATATCATGTTTTGGGTCAAACAACAGTCATTTTTAATGCAAAACAATAGACAAATGTCATTTGATTACATCTGTGATCGTGTGTCAGCATGTTCAATTCGTGAGCATCTTGCACTACAAATCGCGCAAATGACGTGCAGTACTGAAAGTCAGTGAACGTTTTAGCCTCTGGAAACATACCTTTTGTTCAACTGCGTGGCGATGGGAACTGCTATGTCTTGATGCAGGTTTTATTCAACAGGTAGTTTATATTTTACGATTATTTAAAAACAAATGTGATATCAGAACCAGATTTCAGCGATGCGCACAGTGATAAAGTTGAGTGTTGTGAAATGAGACAGAACGGGTTTGAACCATTCGGCGCAACCTCACACATTCCAACAGGCAATGCTTACTACAGGTTGGCACTTATCACAGCACCTGAAGTTTTATGACAGGCTTCTTTCTAAATCATATAATAATAGAAATTGTGCACTCTGTTAAACACAAAAACATTGCAGCAATAGTGGAGATGTCTAGTTGTTCCAAACCAACGAAGCTGTCCTAAATTAAGGATTTTTTACACTACCATTAAATGCTATCACGGCATAAAATGGTGTAATAATCAAAATCAGTTTGAAACAAGTTAAAGAGATTAACACAAACATCAATACCAACAAATATTCCCACAGCACAAAATTCAAAGATTTATCTCATCACTGGGCATTTCCAAATTGATATCAAATGTCAATGTAAAAACAAAATGATTAGAAATGTCAATTACTGATTAGAAAATTAAAGTGATAGAAAATAAAATCTTATTGTTCATATTTTGGGGTGGAACGGTTTTGGAGATTTTTGATACAACAAGTTTGCAGGTCTTATTTTCGAGGATATAGTCACAACAGACCGAGCAGACTTAATTTCTCGTACACCTTGATCTGTCATTTCAAAACTTGAATAATTACAATTTGAGGTCAGGGCTTTAGACATTACATACTTAGCGCTGTATAGGAGTCAGAAACTACTGTGACCAACTGAAATGGGTCTTACCCCAAGAAATATTGACGTAGGTCCTGGACTTGACCCCACCTCTCTCAAGGTCAGGCAACAGCACTGTAGTACCAAACATCACTTTATCTTCACTCTCTGCAAAAGACATATGGCGATAAACAAAATCTTCTCAGCCCTGTGTAAAAAAGGTCTTTTGAAGTGAGAGGTCTGGCTACGTAAGTGCTAGCGACAACGCCAGCAGTTTTCGGATAACTCAAATCACCAGTAAAGGTGATGCTTGACCAATCACGTGACTGGCAGTTTTGCCATTAGCGAATGTGCCAATGAAATCGCTAGCGTTCTAGAGAATTTGCGAAAAGGTGTTAAGTGTCATAAGAATAGTGATAATACTAGCATCAAAAAACTTTAAATAATGAGGCAGTTGCTACTGACAACTAAAAATTTGTAGATGGTAAGTGCTCCACTCTTCAACTCTTTGAACATATTTTTGACAATAATGCCGTGATTTCAGTTCTTGCTGAAAATTTGCTGTCGAATTTGTGAATTATACATGGATATACCATTTTGTAACCTGAAAGCACAGAGCAATAGTGAAGAAAAAACCTAAATGCATTATCACAGGACAAAATGTACATTCATATTGCATTTCTAGTATATTCTTGCATTTGTTTTTGTCAACTTCTGATTGACAGTTCATTTTATATTTGTATCTTTTTTCATGAAAATGAATCTCCTCCCTGTATTTTCTCTGCAAACTAGCTTAGAAATCTTAGTACGCCAATCAAAAATATCGATCACAATACAGAATACTACATGGCGAGGCTGTTATTTCCTGCATCAAGATGAGGCCTCGAGTGAAATAATTGACGGGAACATGTGATGGTCTGTTTAATATGCCACCCATTGAGCAATTACTCATCAAAACTCGCAAAACAAAACGGTATTGTTCCGGTGTTCAACCTCAACCATCCCTAATGCAGTGCAGTGGATCAAACCTACATCTTCCATAGAACATGGCGGAATGGCCACCATGTTGTCCTCCCAAACTGCTTTCGCCGACTGGAAATAGCGGAATGGGTAACTGTCACCCAGTAGTTATTTACCATTCAGGCTTGTACTGAGGAATAAAAAAATAAGAGTACACTATATCCCTGGCTGATAAAGGCATGACCCCTGAAGGTTATAGGTACTTAAATATTTGTCTTCAGAATACCCAAGCTGATGTCGTCACATTAAAAAACAGATGGTTAGGGAATGTCTTTGGTTGATACCCAAGATGCAAAAATAGCTCATATGGTAAAGAGTCTTCAAATTCAAAGATAAAAATGTAATTTACCGGTAACCATTTTTCAAAACCTTACTGTATTACTAAAATGATTTACCATACAATTGGCAGATCACAAAATCTGGACTAATCAAGAACTAAATTTTTTTCTGTATTTATTTTATTGAGAAAATCAATAAAATAAAATTTTAGTATGTTCTAGCCAAAACCTTTTACTGTACATGGACTAAACTTGCATGAACATGAGAAAAAGCATGAATAAAAGACAAATCAATCATATACTCACCACAGTTGGAGAATATATCTCCAATCGATACAAAGTGATTATCTCTAATGAATCTATTCCACATGACGCGGGACACTTGAGATAAGTTGTCCTCGTCGTAGACATAATCCCTGATCTGTGACTCGCGGGTCTTCCGTACAAGATTCCTAGCTAGAACATCCTCAGTTGAACCATGGTCAAAATATTTAAAATAAACAGTCATAAGTAACGCTGTCACAGCTGTAGTTATTATGGCTATCCGCTTGATAGTCATTCTGCAGAACAATATTCGGTAACGCATAAGTCCAACTCTCTAATAAACAAGAAACTGGTGGGCACACAGCCTCAACCAGATGTGAATTGCTTTGTATGAAGCAAATCAGCTGACTAGAGGAAAACACATGTGACCTTTGCCCTCCAGTTGAAATGGAATACTTTACATGTATGTGGCTTCACTTCAGAAGATTCACCAAGATCCAGGTTCAGTAGAGAAAGCAAAGTCCAGTGGCTCAACCTGTTCATAAATTTGACCAGGCTTGACAGCTTGTTTCCATGCCAAGAAACTTATGGTGCAACTGAACAGTGAGCTACACTGACCTAGTTGGAAATCTGCCCCCTGAATGTGCCTGGGAACAGCTGATGAGGTCACAGCTGATGAGAAAGGTCACAGCTGATTCAGGAGTGAGGACAGTCTGCTGACAAGAGACTGAACATGCACACAGCACAGAAACGATTAAGAGTTAGTCTTGGCAAAATCTGTGGTTCCAGTGACTTATCAATAAGAAATGTCTAATAATAATAGGGTTTTATTAGATGGAAGGGTATGCTGCAGACAAGAGGTAATGCTGCAGACAAGAGGTAATGCTGCAGACAGTAATCTTTTTCATGATTACACAACGAAGCTCAACCCAAAGCCCTCTCCTTTTGATTTCTGGACACAAAGCTTTGTGGAGGCAAGGTATTCCTAAATAAAGGTCATTGTGGACCATGAAATCCTC
The DNA here is from genome assembly GCA_002633005.1 of Phoronis australis. Taxonomy (NCBI): domain Eukaryota; kingdom Metazoa; phylum Phoronida; family Phoronidae; genus Phoronis; species Phoronis australis. Next base: position 531,619 of record NMRA01000083.1, read on the forward strand.
TGCTCAGAATGAGGCCATGCCAGTGCAGACATGGCTTTACATTAGGTGAGCGTTCCCTGGTTACACATTATTTTGCCAAAATCACGTTCTATTTGTTTACTTACTATTTCCATGGCTATAATAGGTTAGCAATGTTATTAATTTCAACAGTACTTACTATTTCCATGGATATAATAGGTTAGCAATGTAATTAATTCCAACAGTACGTATTATTTCGGTTATGAAAGCTTCTAAGGAGAGACATTTGAATGAACAATAGCGATGATGATGAATATAAATGGAAAGCAGTGCTATCACTGTAGAGGCCACCCTCATTTTAAATATCACAATAAATAAAAAAATTTTAAAAATTATTGACTTTCACACTCGGTCAATATGTTAATTTTCAGAACCCAAAAATGTGATAATGACAGATGCGAATTTTATTATACGACTACACCGGCTTAGTAATTCATGGAAGGAGGTTATGCTGGGGTTTTCAATCCCATGTCGATCACTCACTCGGTCAGTCAGCTACCATTTTTTATCTTAAACGGTGCAGAGAGTGACTTTGAAAAAACTTCCAGGAGATGTTTGTATTGGACAAAGGAAAAATCAATTATATTTTGGAGAAGATGTCATGTTTTGTCACACAATGGTCGTTTTTAAAGCATAACAATCAACAAATGTCATGCAATCGCAAGGTGCATGTCAGCTAGCATGCAGGCTTAGCATATGCACAGGCAAAATTCTGCACAAATAACACGCATTGAAAGTTGGCGAACATTTTAGCCTTTGAAAACAAACCTTAATTGTGTACAGTAGGGTGAAGGTGGGAACAGTGATGTCTTGGTGCAAGTTTGTGTTCACTTGGAGGTTTATAATTGCAATTATTTAAAACCAAATAAGTAACACCAGGTTCCATACAACATGAAAGGCACAGTGATAAAGTATTGGCTTGCAAACAGAAATATCCCAGAATTGAATCACGATAAAATCTACATTACTCCACAAAAAAGTTTTTAAAAAGAATTCAAATCGTATCACCACTGCATGATCGGGTCAATCTGGAGAATTATTGTCTCCAAAATACTAGTTTGTAACTTCGTAATCTGTACGAATCATATAATAATTAAACATAATCTCACACAGTGGATGGCAAAACCATCAAAAGTTCAGGGAAAAGTTGATCAATAAAAACATGAAAAATTAAAAACCATAAATCACAGTCTATGTATGACGTCACCATTTGCACCCCAAATGACAAAGTTATAAGGGGAGTTCATCTCTCAAACACAAGTTAAAACTGATTATAAATTGGCATTATGCTCTCCTAGATAAACACCTTATCTGCCCAATTTGACGAAGATTCTTCATCAAACTTGTTAAAAACTCAGCCTGCTTCACAAGTTCACGGTACCTCATACTTTGTTAACAGATTTGTACAAGAACAGCTGATGTCAAGAGGCCTGTTCATCAGATTTGGTCTTATTGGTGTGGAGAAGAGCAATTACCTCACTAGCGATGGCTTCATGGCAATAAAGCACAATCCAAAATAAATTGATCAATATTGTGGAGTGTGGACTAAAACTGTCAATTTTTTAACCGTTTTTTTTTTCTGACACCGAATTCCTCGTAAAAGTTATATTGCGATCATTTTTAATCAATGAAGTGAAATAAAAATTAGCCACATAGGTGCTTTGGGTTTCGGTTCTCTGACACACATTGATAAATAGTTTCAGTAGCTCTTTGAAGACATTCAACTGTGGTAAATAATTGGCTGGCGAGTGCCGATGTCGCACAAAAGATCGCACAAATTCATAATAAAAATTTGGATCTAGACTAGATTTAGAAACCGCTGTCGCCTGTACAAAAAGCCAAAACGAAAGCAATTCCAAACACTTAATTTACTATGCAGGAGTTGAAATAATGCCAAAAAAAATATAATTGTAAATTCTCGGAGATAATATCTATTCACTAGGATTTTTTTGACTCTAGAAATTACTCCATACACAAGAAATAAATATACATTATTACATGGCGAACTCGTTATCCCCCGTTATCTAGAGCCCGAGTGGATTTTGGAGAATTATCGCCCGAGGGGCGTTATACCACATACTGAACGAGACACATTGCAATGAATCTATCTACCTTTCTCGACTCACCTCCGCTTTGTAACTACTTTCTATGTCAGAGGCCCAGGGTCGGAGGTCGTGACCTTTTAAGAAAAGCCGAGCTATTTTTGTCAAATAATGTTTATACTCAAAAGCAATAAAATTGAAAATTTAAACAAAATAGAAATAAAGTAAATCTATAAATTAACAAAATAGAAATAAAGTAAATCTATAAATTAAGGTTTAGCAACTATTATAGCTTACTACACATTTTATCACGCTAAGCTTCCACCGGGAAAATATCGTCTGCTAAAGTAGGTTACCACTAGTAACTGACTATAATGCTCAAGTCAAAGGATAACGACGACACGATACCCGCATTCAGATTGGGAGATTGGTGATTTACAAGTGAGAGAACACGAGAGAAAAATTTCACTGAACTAAAATATCGTTTTTATGGAAATTATATGTCTTATTTTTCATAGCGTATAAATGTCGGTCCAATGCCCTTTGCTGAAAATGCGATTGTTGCGCGTGCTCATTTTTTAAGTATTCTATTTTCACGTTCGATGACGTCAGCCGCTAAGTGGTGTAGCGGTAAAGTTGGCGACTCACAACTCTTGAGGCCCGGATTCGAATCCGGCCTCAGTTTCCCGCCAAAATGTTATCTCACTAGTTAGATAACTTTATGGGTTATTACACGGTTGTATCTGCCATTCGAGGCTAATATTGTGGTATAACAAATAATATCTCTTACACCAAGAAACAGTGCAGCAAAAAATATACATACTGCAAAAAATTAATGACTGTTTCTAATAATATAACTAAAAACTGAGCCCCAAGTTCATTGAAAATGAACAGGGACTCAGTCCTTAAATTGGGGGTGTTGCATGAAAAGATCCCAACTTATTTTCGATACTATTGACAATTCAACGTAGAGTTCATTCTTGATTTCTATCAAAGTCAAAAGTTGTAACATCATTTCTGAGATTTCATTTCCGATCTTCATATCAAACAAAATTTGATCACATTACGGATTCCATTCTTTTGCTGCCAATGCACCTTTCCTTTTTGCTAAATTTTACTAAAAAAAAACATGGTCATGTGACCCATCAATGACAGACGGGTAAAAAGTCAAAAATAAATGGTTGCACCGAATTAAAATCTAAAGTATTGTAGAAATAGATATTTACAAAAGTGCAAAAATATAATTGCCACTATGGGCATAGCGGTGCTCACATCTGTCCCAAATCGATGTCAACCAAAAACTTGTCAATAAGAATATATCCCACAATTTTTACGATGGTCTGTTGAACTGTTATACGTACAGAAACAATGGCAGAATGGCAGCAAAATAATAAATCTGCAGCTCAGATGAGCAAAACATGAAGGAGCAGTATAAAAATATTTGGATAATGATTCCAGTCTTAATACAAACACACAATTCATAAAAATCTAATGAGAAACTTTGTAGTAAATAGAAGCAAAACCCAAAAATTACGCAGCTATACACTTATAAACAGGTAGAACTAGATGTGACAAGTGCTCTGTGTAACAAAGATGGAGAACCTACTTTGTATTACCGGTAATATTAAAAAGAGTGCAGGTGGTCTGATGTCATTTGCAGTGCACCAGACGTGCGGAGGCCTCATGGTTGGGCCCATCGCACAAAACACCAGAGCCAGTCATCGATGAACAAGTTCTTCTTGAAGGAAGTTTTCAAGTCTGCCTGTCTCTTTTAAGGAAACGGACAGAAGTTTTCATTTGTTGCCATGCGCTATATGTTGTAGGCATGTAACAGTGCCATCCAGTAGGTTGCTCCTTTACCTATGAAAAGCTGGGCAAGACTCTACCAGGTGTTTAGGGGTTTCAACGTCAGCACCACACTTGGGACACATGGGGGTCCCCATATGGCCAGTGACGTTACACACCCGCGCTGTGGGACGAGTATCCAGATTTCACTGATTGACTAGTTTGAATACAGATGTGTCGCTATGAGTTTGCCAGGGATAACAAGGATAGAAAGTTGGCAAACCAATGTTTATAGTCCAGCTCTCTCACTGTCTGCGTTCATATGATAAGCTCACGTAATCCAGCAATTACGTCATAAACAGCACGTCTGATTCAAACCAATACAACCATGAACAAATGTTGTGATCAAGACTTATTTTTTATGAAATACTATCATCAAAAAACTTCAAACGGATAAAAACGGTCAACTTTCAGAGAAATCAGACTTAATTTTCACCTCCCGATTCCTTTGTGGGGCTGTAAACTGTGACTCTCTTACTACAAAAGCATTGTGACAGTGTACCAAGTTTAATCAAGCGAGATACTAAATTAGATGGTGATGTTGGAAACTTTTTGTTTTAACAGTAAAGGGGAATGGTATGTAAGGATGTGTCTGTGTTCGGCTAGGTAACTGTGGCCCGTCAAAATTTGAATGACATGTCTTATGCCCAATCTATCAAGACTCAGAAATTTGAACCTTTTGGTTTTTATTGATATTAGAGAAAATAACACTTATATTGAATGTAAAACCACTATTTCTGAACATCCATTTTTACGTTAAGACTAATGTATGATAATGACATCACAGCTTTAAAATGGAGAATTTAAATTGATGAACATTCATTCTTACCTACCAATGAAAATGTACCACTTCAACGTGTAGGAACATTTGAACATCACCAGAGATGACTCAACCAGTATATGAATTCTTGAAAGTCAAAACACCATAACAGCTAAGGTCTTTACATTTCTTTCTTGAAATATTGTTATCATAACTTCTTAGGCACGTTTGCAATTATAGGCTTTGGTCTTGTCTTGAAAATGAGTTTCCTTTTGATGAATGCCTTTACAACATAGTCACAGCTTTGTTTGCAACTCGAGTCCGTTTCCATGACAACGGAGTCCACTTGTTCACCCATGGATCTGACTTTTGAAATCACAGCAAAGGGTTTATCAAGTGGAGCGACTTTTCCATATAAAATGTGGTGTCCAATGATAAACATAGGTGTTCCCTGCAATTAGACAGTATAAACTGACCTGATGAAACCGTCCAGCATTGTTTTCATCTGGCTGCAAATACAAGACTAAATGTAAAGGCCCTTGGGTACTACATGTGCTACACAAATAAAAATTAAAGTTGCTGTTTACAAGATTTCAAAATCATAGCAACCGTAGATATTTTCTGGGTCCTCTATTTATGTTGATTCAAAATGCTTCAAACATACATATTGTTCTCTGCTTGCCCTTCATGAATCACTGTTTTTCATTGGTCTTCAATTTTAGTGTGCAAATACAAAACAGTGATTTTCCATCAGAGTGACCCCTATTGATGATAATTGGATTAAACACCCAAGATACAGAGGCCAATGCAAAATTCTAAAATTATCTCAAGGGGGCACAGTGGTAGTCAGATTTGTCCGAAAGTAGTAGTAATCCATTGTCAGCTCCATAGGAACATATCTGCCAACTTTCATGATGATCCTCCAAGGGGTTTTGAAGATATAGCAGCCGACCTCAGTTGACAACGCACGGACTAAGATGGCAGAAATATGTAATGACCAGGGAATTGCCTTTCTTTTTTTCGTAGAATTATGCCGAAGCTGTTTTACAGATATAACTTGCTGCATATCATGTTTATTGGCCTAATGCCACGGTTGGGGTGAAAAATGAAAAAATGGGGAGGGCCAGGATTGACTGCAATGGTATTCAGTAGTTCTTTGGAATTTTTTGGGTAAACAAGCCCACCCATCTGGCTTCTGCTATATTTTGCCCAGATGTGGAAGTGTTGTTTAGGCATTTTTTTGCTACAAATACAGGTACCCTTCAGACAAAATGGAAATTGGAAAAAAATCTGTTCAGTAATGACATATTTTAACTTATACTTCCATAATCTAGAGGTTAAGAGTGAATGAAAACTTGTCTCCACTCTGGGACTGGTGTAGTCGTAACTTTGTGTGATTTTGGGGAGAATGTCAAATTCGCATTCTTTGGTTGTTTTTGCATCTGGGATTTTTTCTGGTGGTCATTGAATCTTCAAAATAAACAGCTGCTGCCTACTCAGTCAAGTTTATATCAAAAGCATCTAACACAAGCAAGAAACGGAGTCAAAATAACATCTGCGACCTCCATTCCGAAAACAATGTAACCCCTTGGCCTATTTCACGACTCAGTTGTATGTGACAGTCGCAACATTAAATCAAAACAACCAAAACTCACCATTGAGTGAAACAGGATCTCCCATAGTAATAGACATTACCTAAACAGTGCTAAATACACCTTTCAACAGAATTTTACGGAAATTTCATGATACAAGCAGTGTTCTGCCGAGAACCCATAATCAAAGAAAACAGCACATCTTCCGTTTCATGCCACTTTCGTTTTTCTCATAAAAAACATAAAAGTTATATTTTTCATAGCCACTCATGCAACAGTGGAGAGTTTTAAAAACAATTCCTTACGGTGTTTTTGGAGAACAGCGCATAAACTATGGTGTATGAAAATTTTGTATGAAACTGAACAGACATTTCTGAGATACTGTATTATGATCTTCCAACGTTTGCCAAATTTGGACATTTTCTGAGGGCCTTAAGCATAATCTTAATATATTCACAAAATTCTTTTAAAAATTTCAGAATCTTGTCAGCCATTTGTAATTGTTACATAGAGACATGGTATATGTATACAGTAACAACCATTGACAGTCTGATATTAGGGCAAAAGTGAGGCCCATGGTTAGGATGACCCTTACGAAAAAGAAAGTGAGAATCTCACTGGATTCCAGTTAGATTCCAGTTAGATTAGTGAGAACCCAGTGGGAATTGAACAACAGGGGCAGTCAGTGAGAATGAGTGAGAAAATGTTATGTAACAGTGAGAATCCAGTGAGAATTTTGGTCTTAGAAAAATTCTGAGTGAGAATCAGTGAGAATTTCAGACTTAGAAAAAATCTGAGTGAGAATTGAGTGAGAATTTAGACTTGCCAAAATTGGAGTGAGAATTCAGTGAGAATTTATGATAAACAAACACCCTGATTGGCTGTAACTGTGGAAAATTTCAGTTGAACCAGATTTCTGAGTTTCAAACTAAAATGGCGCCAGGAATGAGCAGTTGGAGAAATAGCTTGAAGATTGTTGATGTTTTTCACACAAATATTGTGAAATTACTGAACAGTTTGTCTGCAAGTCAACTAGAGGGGACCCTGGACTGATTTTATGTGTTAACATGCTTAAGGTTAGTACATTTCATACATCTAGTAGAGTGCATGAAGCACGAGTATTAGACTGATGTCTTCATTCTGTGTTGACAGCTGAGTTTTCAATATTTTGCTGATTCACCAAAGGCATTATTGTTGTTAGTTTATGTCTTTTATGTTTCACAATTTGCAATTAAATTGTATCCTTAGTCTAATTTCAATATAAACTGACAAAATAAGCAGTGTTTTGGTTACCAAAAAAGCTTTGATCTCTCATCTATTCAGTCAGTGTCTGTATAAAAGGCACACACAAAATTTTCTAAGTTCAAAATTCTCACCCAGTGAGATTTTCACTCAGTGAGAATTTCAATAACACAAATTCTCACTAATTTGCATAGCATTCCTACTGAGTGAGAATTTCAGTAAGACAAATTCTCACTGAGTGGGAATGCTATGCAAATTAGTTAGATTCTCACTGAATTCTAACTGGAATATCACTGTATTCTAACTGTATTCTAATTTAAATGGCATGTTAATTAGTTAGATTCTCACTGGAATCTAACTGAAATCCAGTGAGATTCTCACTGGCTTTGGGGATTAGAATTTCCTGAAGCTTTTTCATAAGGGGAACCTTTCCAAACTTACATTCAATGTGAAGTGCAAGTCCCCAATGAATTTCCCATTGAGCGCAGTCTCGTGTCTAGTTTCAAGGTCACCCTGAAGCTCAACAATCGCCCACTCAGGACACAGGCCTGGTTCAAATACACTGTAAATTAGAAAATATGAACATTTATGACAAGACCAATCAGAATTACATATAAGATTGTAAGACAATTAGTGTTAAACCATTTTAAATCCATATTCTCATTGCTTTGTGACCATTCGCATACCGTGTATCAAAATATCACACCATGGATTTACAAAAAATCAGATCTCATATAAAGAGGTCTGTGTACTTAGTAGGCACTTCATACGCTGGTTAAAAATCAAAGGCACATTGTTCTAAGTACCTTTCGCGCATAGGACATCTTCCAACTCAAACAAATAATCCCATTAACAAACTTTTTCTTCGAGCAGTCCCTCGTTCGATCAGTTCCCAAAATCAGAAACAGATCATTCTTAACACTTAGCGCGGTAGGTGGTATAGTGTCATATCTCCTGGCGTGCACTGAGTAAAAATGGCCAGTTTCCGATTTCGGGAAGTGAACGAATGAACTGCTTGAAGAAAAAGGTTGATAACGGAACTATTTGTTCAAGTTGGAAGGAATTAAAGACATCAAGGACCTCCTAACGCGTCCTTCTATGCGCAAAAAGTACTTAACAACGCAACTTAAATGTTTTAATCAGCGTGAGGTATATTTCGCCAAAAAGCTTCCTGCGTATGATGATGCTCCTATAGGAGCTTCACCGTCTCTACTGGCCAGTTAGAGACAGCTTTTCACCGTCTGTCCATGTGTACTTGGCTAGACCAGTAGAGTCTACTGATAGAGAGAGTTTGCCTTATAAGAAAATACCGAACATATGAGATGTCTTTCCAATTTAAATATCATAAAGCAAAAAACGTACGCTTGAACAAATAACTGGACCATTTAGTAGAGTTTTGCTCCTAAAATGTGAGAGAAATGCAAAGAATGTCATCAAACAAATCTTTCACACAGCACTTGAACTCCCGCGGTTTCTTCCGTATCCTGTAACGGAAAACCCCGAAAATTAACGGTAATTTTATATAGGTCAACATGGCGCCTTTCTGTTGTAAAGGCATGTTTGTTTCTCTTTGATTACTTTGCGTTGTTTTGTGTTCGAGTACAGTACTGGGAACTGTAGCCTGATTTATTGGTAAGACTAAGATACGGGGTAAATGAAAGAATCCAGGAATGTATTCAGCTTAAAAAATTATGGAAACGTGATAAACTAAAAAATCAAGAAAAGCATAGCTAGGCAATGACCATCGTCTATGTTGGCCTGAACCATATAGGCGATGCAGCTCCTATAGGCGCTCTGTACGCCGGAAGCTTTTCGGCGAATTATGCCTCGCACCGACTAAACCATTAAAGTCACGTTGTTATAAATACCTTTGATGGTTTAGTCGGCCAATAGGTGACGCAATATTTCATGCTGCCGAAAGCCGTCGCTAAAGATCGCTCCACAACTTAAGCAGCAGAATAACAGTAGAACGCCATTTTTCCAACACCCTTAAATAATTTAGTTTACTCAAGGAAGACTGTAGTTTTTAATGACACTAATTTTGTGTCAGATTTTATCTTATCACTTGCTGTATATTTAGTGTACCAAGGCTACCAGATAGGTAGCCAGCCAGCTAGCTTTTAGTAGCTGTATGAAGACTATCGTCAAAATACAGCTAGATACCACTGTGTGTTTTTCTTCCATAGACACGCGCCATTTCCTAAATTTTTGTGACATCTCTCGGGAGATGATGATAGCTTGGCAGCAGCAAAATTTCTTCTGAAATTTGTTTTTTCGGTATTAAAATTCTAAAAACTTATAAGGAAGTGAAACCAGTTCCGATAATTTGTCGTGAAAGAACAACAGTTGATTGAAAAATCAGCGAAAAAAGAAACTGGCCTGTAGGTGACGCAATATTTCATGGCGCCGAAAGCTGACGCAGAAGATTGCTCCACATCTTTAGCAGCAGAATAACAGTAGAATGCCAATTTTTCCAAAACCAGAAAATAATTTTATTTACTCAAATAAGTGTGTAGTTTTTAATGACACTAATTTTGTGTCATATTTTATCTGGTCATTTTTTTACCCACATCAGCGCAAAGCGGTATGTTTAGTATACAGCTTTGTACCAAGGCTACGAGGTCCAACTGTCTGATTTTAATAAGTTGAATTCTACTAAGAATAACTAGATGACATTGTAAACTATAAATTTTCTGAAAATAGTTTTGAAATTGAAAAAGTCCAATGCATTTAGTTTAAATCTGTAGTAACTCCTTCGCATAATTTTAAAGCTGCCTTAGTAATATTTTATCATTTCAAGGTTCTTAGGTGTGAGATACATTTCATCTTCTGAAAGTTTAGAAAATAAAAATATGACCTAAGGTTATTTTTATTGGCTGAAAAATTGTAATTTCATGGGTGTGACGGATGTATATGACGGACGTACAAATTTGCTGCATGTCTGTCACGCAATTTCTGACTTAACAAATAATTCCTGGGACCTAAAATTTTGGTCAATAGTATTGAGTAACAAGTTAAAAGAGAATCTGAAATAATTATAATTTTGATTGAAAACTTAACGCAGCAAAAGTTTTTAACACTTTTTTGTGACGGACGTACGGCACCATGATACCCAGGAGATGACCTTTGACCCCAAGAGGTGGATGGTGTGTCAGAGTTGAATGTTATATTTTATGGAGTTTGAGGTTAACTTTTTTATGACAATAATTAGCAACACATGAAAATACAGCAATTTTTTAGGATGAAGTGATTCCCAAAATGGGTCCATTTAGGCAAAAAAATTGAAAGTTATAGGACAATCGAATGTTGGTCCTGAAACTAGAGAGAATGGGCTTTCAGATGAGACCAGAAATGTTAGTGTAGCCACAGTGTTAATTTTTTGTCTCGAGGTTGACCTTTTCGTGGAATTGCCCCTATAAATCCGTAACAGCTTAATAAACCATTGACACGTTTGTTCAAGTAGTCAATGTATTTTTAAGGGTTTTACATCGAATTTTGAAAATTTATACGTGTAAAATGACAAATTCAAGCAATAAGCTGTCACAGCTGAATAGACTGTGTTTGAACCTGTGACGTCATTGGTTAATTTCAACACCGCTGTCTGCCGTCAGATGTCAGGTAAAACGACTGAACTTGCTGTTATCGAGTGGAACTACTCGATCTAAATTGATACAAAATAGGTTCTTTTTTGGTGGCATTCTCCTTTAACACAGTTGGGTCTTCGATGAAGCGTGTCTATGGGAATTGAAATGCTTCAAACACTTCATAAACAAGCTTTTCTGTAATTATTGCTTTATATTGTAGTTATGTCACTCTGAGACTACTAATAAAAATGTATTTTCTTTTCAGCAAAGAGCAATATGGCTAACTTCAAGGTGCACCATGTCCGTTTCTTTGATCACCTGCCTCTGCCCATTCACTGCTTGACCTATGATGAGACGTACCAGCGAGTCGCACTGTCCAGGTCAGATGGTTCAGTAGAGATCTGGAGCATAGCTGACAACTGGTATTGTGAAAAGGTACATACTGATTGTACCAATTGCCTTGGCTAGGTTGAGTAGAACTTCAAGAGTTATCCTGTAGCTACGATCATTACCCTGTGACTAACATTTTTAAAGTAAGTTGTGTAGTAGCGCGGTTTTGTTGTCATTTGAAAGTATGTTGCCTCATATTTTAAGTGATTATTTAAAGGAGCCTTAAGAATTCTCAACTTCAAACAAAGATTTTTGAATTATGTAAAATGCCGCCTGTAACCCCATTCTAGCCTAATGTTACAATTACAGAAATCTAGAAACATTCTCTAGAACTTTTTTATATGTTCTACCGTATTCGCCCTAAAAAACGCCCATGCTCGTATAAGCGCCCCCCACGTGTTTTCAGACTTTGCTAAAATAAGCGCTCAGTCCATGAACACCGCCGTACATGTGAAAAACGCCTTACCTGCAGTTCTAAAATTCTACAGTAACGTCTTCAATTTTTAAATAAGGTCCGACAGTCCTGAAAAAATCATTGTGCGCGTAATTTGTAGACCACGAGCCTTGCCGCTGTGCTGGTATTTAGCCATGACTATACAAACTTTCGCCGTACTTCAAAAAGAACTGATCTTGCGAGGGACGTGTCCTATTATGGTCTGGCCTTTCAGAACAGATGCAGCGTACTTGACGACGGGATTGTATTGTTCCTTTTCCGTACAAATCTCTCTCAACAGGAATCTAAATTTCTTTGTAAACGTGAAAACCGCGAATCGAAGACTAATAAAAACTTGACTTGTGTTAAAACCACATGGCTAAGAAGTGTGTGCCACATGCAAGTACCTGTCATCGAAGATTAGTCTTCGGGAACTATCTATTCATGAAACGGGAAGCATAGCATCGGCAAGAAATAAATACTGGCTTTCCTAAAGTTTCTAATACCGTAAAAAACGTGTGCATTGTTTATAGGGGGAATTAATAAATAAATCGTAATTGGTGTTTTGAAAGTCAAAATGACCCACTGATAGTGAACACTTCCGCACCATTACACCCCCGAATCTCCTGAAAAGTAACTGTTAGACTGTCACTCATCCAGTCACCAGGCAACTCAATATCGGCCTTACTGAGACAATTCTCGAACAATTTTTAGCCGATCAAATCAACAAGTGCTAAATAAAAAAACACTTTTCTGCTTTACTGCTTGTGTTAATTTCTTTAGTTACAATGCACACCTAGATAGTTTCATCGCGTTTACTCCGGTAAATGAACTCTGATGACACGCAAGCCCTCGCTCACTCACATACGCAGACGAACGTCAACCAAACATCACGTGACAACAACGTGTGTTCGTCCAGAGATTTTTTTCGTTTTGCGGAGTATGATCTATCGTAGATTTGGACTAATAAATATGCAGTTAGTCCCGACTCCACAGGAACTTGAAAATGTTAGGGACGCTATTTCGAAATTTAAGGAGGACTTCACGTAATTTGTTGAGTCGAAACTATATTTTTACTCAAGAATTTAAGTTGACCTATCAGCGATCGCGAGGCAACGACGCGTCAGTTGGCGAGTTTGGGATTTTCCGAAAAATGCTCGTAATTTAACAAGGCAATGCACTGAAATTTTGTAGAAACTCTCATAGGTTTCAGATGCGTCATAGAGCCTAAATTTGGTGAATTCTAGTATACGATTTCACTTGTTTCGGAGACCAGGTTTCAACCACTTTGGGCTATAATAAGCGCCCCCCTTCCTGAAGCGAATTTTTCTAAGCGCCCTGGGCGCTTATTAGGGCCAATACGGTAATAGCTGTGTTTTTCTGATTGTATATGCACGATTTTGAATTTTTCAAAACGTGTAATTGGCAACACAATGTGTTGTATCTAGGTCATGTAGAAATAGTTGCCTTGAGCGTCTTGTAATGAAACTGTATGTATTTCTGGGCTTGTTATGCGTCCACATATTTACATGTGGTCGCATAATGCCGTCATCTCTGTCTGGGCGTTCGGCGTCCGCAGCTGCATCTCCTAAACCCCTCACAGTATCTTGACGAGATTGGTAGATGTGTTCCTATGAAGCTGACGACAAACAACGACGAATTTCAGACCTCTCCGACTACCGGTGTGCCCCTTAGTGGCAATTTTAATTTTTTATGCTTACCTCGGTATCTTCGGATGTCGTTGACGGATTTTCATAAAATTTAACAGTTTGGCATCTATTAGTCAGATGATGCCATCCTCCCGTTTTCGGACGGATTCAAGGTACTTTGCGTCACCTAGTGGCCATTTTTACTGTTTTCGAGTCTGTTTTTTAGCGTCCGCCGATGATTTTCTGACGACTTCGAGAACTGTGGCGCCTCCTAGTGGCAGTTTTTTGTTTTTGCGCCCATGGCTGTATCTCCCAAATGCTCTACAGGATTGAATTTTGCTGTTGTATTTTTATGAAATTGACATCAGAGGATGATTGTCGGATGGATTGGGCTACCTGTGTGCTCTTTAGTGGGAATTTAGTTTTTACGTTTACATCTGTATCTTAAAGGGTTGTCAATGGATTTTCATAAAATTTGGCAGTTAGGCATCTGTTAGTGAGGTGACGCTAATATCCGGTTTTGGGTTAAATTTGAGGCATTTTGCGCCACCTAGTGGCCATTTATACTGTTTTCGAGTCTTGTTATTTGCGATCTGCCTTTCAGTTAACCAAACCACTCTAAGGATGGTTGTGGAAATAGGCATTTATGTTCCTAATGGGAAGAGGAAATCTGACGATGATTTTCCAACGACTTTATCTACTTTGGTGCCGCTTAGTGGCAATTTCATTTTTTCATTTTCCTCTGTTTTCTCATGAGTTCCTAGACGGATTTTTATGAAATTTGTAAATAGCTTTGATGACACATACAAGTTCTCAGATGGAATCGACATAGTTTGCACCATCTAGTTGAAATTTTTATGTTCCAAATAAACACCCCTAGAAGCACACAGTTAGCGGTGCATTCGTGGGCGCATTTCAACGTTCCGCGTTGCTCTTGTTTGAGTGTATAGAGTATTGGTTTCATTAACAAGGACTCCACTTGTTCAGATTATGTTAGCTGTCGCTTGAGTCATCATTGGACAGTTGAAGTCCCGTGCTGGTCTTTACATTTCTTTGTTATGTTAGCTGTACCTCGAGTCATCAATGACTAGTTGAGGTCCGGGTGCAGATCTATAAATTTTCTCTAGTGTGATTGGACAATTTATAATTTGCGTCATGTCTTTGACCACTTTTGGAGTTCATTTACTTGTAATTTTGTATTTGCATCTGAAGGCATGTTGTCTTATTACTGTTTTACTTGGCAACAAAATTCAGAATAAACATGGTAACGACTCTATGCAATTCGTACTGTGATTGCTGTCCTCTTCTGTCAACATCAGGTTATTCCCGGTTTGGATGGTGTCTCTGTTGAAGCACTGCAGTGGTGTCATGGCCGACTGTTCTCAGCTGACTTGACTGGGGATGTATCAGAGTTGGACATTAACACACTAAATGTCAAGGTTTGTCAGTCTATATAAGCTGTGTACTTATTGAAAAGCTAATACAATACATACCAAAAACAATCGGCCAAGGTGAACCGGAAAGCTGGATTTGGTCTGTTTATTTTTGAGTATTCTGTATCTTCAATGCTTCACTAAATGTGTGGTTTGGGAGCACATGTAAATGAGACTGAATATGGAAATTCGCATAAAATATTGCATTTCTGAACGAGAATAATTTCCAAGTTGCAATGGGTCAATTTAGCTCGAATTCTAATAAAGCTTTGTAAGGCAACTCGGCTTATATAATCCCAGTCGTTTACAATATCTCTTGTACATTTAATTCTCGTTGTAGACTTCGGCGCCATCTAATGGTGGAGCAGTATGGTGTCTCACTGCAAACAATAATGGAACACAGTTAGCCGTGAGTTTTTCTCTACAGCCAGAAGTAGCTCTTGCTTGTGATTAGTTTGACGAGAGTTGAGGATTATCCTTTAAAGACTACGTCTCCCTTTTTCTTTTCTTTATTAGAGCGTTGAAATTTCTCCACTGGTTGATGTTGGTTGATATCTATCTCTTAAATTTCAAGCACTAATCTGGATTTTGAAAAGTTTGGCCATGCGTGTGTTTTGTCCTGTCGGATGAAATTCTGATTCACTTTTAGCAATTCAAAGTTCTGTTTATTTTGAAAAGCCAATGTTAGAGGAGACAACATTGTTCGGAAAGATGTTTCGTAATTTGAGAAGACACTTTGGCAAATTTAGTTCAGGTTATTAGGTAATGCTGCAACAATCGTGCAACAATCACGGTTGAGTTCCGCAGACGCAAGACACTTGCAAGGTACTTGCGGTGAGAAATCAGCTTATGATATGAATGAAAACAGTGAACTCTGTCCTGTGATTCAACATTCTAACTTCACTACCCATCATTCCAAGCTCAAGTACCCATCATTCCAGTGTGCACCATTTTGCTATGCTGAGCTCATAAAATTGTAGCATACTTGTAAAACTCCTTTCACTCGTGTAATTTCGCATCATCTAGCGTGTTCTTTCTCTTTCGTGAGTTTCTTGCATCTACAATACGCACCCCTAGTTGTGGTAATAGTGAGACAGGTTCATAGTAACGGACCAAATTTTCTGTATTATAGGCAGGTACAGAGGACGGCTGTGTCGTCCTGTTTGACATCACAGACGAGGGAGTCCAGTACAAACAGGCTCTAGATAGACAGGAAGGTGAGGACTCATCTGACACCCTTGCCGAAATTGATTGATTGATTATTACTACCCTGTGGATTGGCAAATGCTCCAGGCAATGCCTACTTGATGCAGTTTCTATATTGTCAAATTCAAATATTTCATGCGAATGTTCAGACCCCTACTGTTCTCTAAAGACACAGGAAGTTGAAATGACGTTCATGATGCCCTTTGGCGTTGTTTTAGTTTTCAACTTCCTCCTTCTAATTTGGTCAAAAACTAATTCTTTTACAACTGGGTGTCAGCTTTTATGTGTTAATTGAGGGTATTCATTATTTTTGGTCAGGAGGGTCACTTCAATGCTTTTCGTTTTGTTTGTTGTTGTTGTTGTTGTTTTTTGTGAACAAATACATAAGTGTATGCATAGAATTTGATTTGCTTTAGGTAATTGGCCCCTGACAACGGTTTAAAATTTTAGACATTTAAAAAATACTTTGCCTTATAAAATTTAGGATCTGTGGCTATGAAACCAATGAGAATATTTTGGCCAGAAGAAATGTTAATTTCTGTTGTTTGGAATTAAGAAGTCTTCTTTTCAATTCCATATTGTGAAAGTGTTATCTTTCGTCACCTTTCTCCGACAAGTTAGAGTGTTCCAGATTTTGGTGTTTAAATATCACGCTTGTAATGGGTTATGGTGAAAGAGCCTTGATATCCAAACTTTCTACGATTTCAGGTCGAATATTGTCAATAGCTTGGCATGAGACTGATGAAGTGATAGTAACTGGCGGTATTGACAACATTCGTCTATGGAACACTGCATCAGGACACGCAGTTCAGAGGATAACTCTGGGCAGACAGGAAAAGAACAAGGAGACCATTGTTTGGTGTTTAGCTGTTACTAGGTGAGTGTCTGGCTGTTACTTGATGAGTGTCTAGCTGTTACTAGGTGAGTGTCTGGCTGTTAGTAGGTGAGTGGTTGGAAGGAACACAGCATCACCTCCTATCACATGTTTTTTTAAAGTGTGTGCACTTGTCAGTTTTGTCTTGCAATGAATTCCGGACATCAGTTGTTGTCATTTATACGACTCTCAAATTGACTTGTAGCAGTATATGTCCATTGGGTTATTTGGAAGCGTGATTCAATGGAACATGTGTCTGTCAATATTTTTCTGTTGTTTTCCTTGCTGCGTTAGTTTGTATATTTTATACCTGGAGTGTACCTTCAGTTTGGGAGTTGTTTATTGTATTCAGTATCTTATCTTACGTTTTCAGGGATATGACAATAATCAGTGGGGATTCTAGAGGAAAGACGTGCTTCTGGAATGGAAAACAGGGCACCCTTATTAAGGTGAGTGACTTAGTTACTGACAGACGCATTTGTTATGGAGAGCATGAGCCTGGTTGCAGGTTTTACAGTGTGATAGATAGCACCCACTTGCTGTTGTTTATGGCATGTTTACACTCTGAAAATATTAAAGAAATATGTTTTTTTCAACAAAATAAAAACTTATTTTTATGTAGGTGAATTGTTTTGGTTTCAAAATTATGATATCTGAGTTTTCGGAGAAGTTGGCCTTTAATTAATTTTTACTGAAATGGGGAATATCTCAAATGGGTTGTATTTTAAAGCGAAATAGTTTTGCTCTGCATTGCTTCTCTCTTCACAGAGTTTCCAGTGTCACTCGGCTGATGTTCTAAGTCTGTGTGTCAACAAAGAGGGCACCACTGTATTTTCGTCTGGGATTGACCCAGTGTTGGCCCAGTTTGAATTCACCGCCGCACATGCCGACTCTGACTGGAAGATNAAATATGGGCGGTGGGTACGAAATAAAAGTGCCTTCCCCCCCCTCCCATACAGATTTTGCTGGAACAGCCCTTATGGAGAGCATGAGCCTGGTTGCAGGTTTTACAGTGTGATAGGTAGCACCCACTTGCTGTTGTTTATGGCATGTTTACACTCTGAAAATATAAAGAAATATGTTTTTTTCAACAAAATAAAAACTTATTTTTATGTAGGTGAATTGTTTTGGTTTCAAAATTATGATATCTGAGTTTTCGGAGAAGTTGGCCTTTCATTAATTTTTACTGAAATGGGGAATATCTCAAATGGGTTGTATTTTAAAGCGAAATAGTTTTGCTCTGCATTGCTTCTCTCTTCACAGAGTTTCCAGTGTCACTCGGCTGATGTTCTAAGTCTGTGTGTCAACAAAGAGGGCACCACTGTATTTTCGTCTGGGATTGACCCAGTGTTGGCCCAGTTTGAATTCACCGCCGCACATGCCGACTCTGACTGGAAGATGTGGGTTAGGTCAAGTGTCGTGACCCAACACAGTCATGATGTCAGGGCACTCGCGATGGCTGGAGATTATGTAGTATCTGGAGGTAACTGGTCCTGTGAACAAAATTCTGAATGTAGAATTTTTTCCATGTTTGATTATTCATTGTTGGCTCTACATTGATTTGGCATTGAGTTAGATCGTTGGCAGAGTCCTAGGGACTTGGTGAACTGAAAAATCTTTTCAAAGTCATTGGGTACCATTGTACCAAGTGAAAACCAGGAAGAAAGAGGCTTGTATAGAGTTGGAAAGGATTGGCAAATCTGAATTTTGTAAAAAGTACTCATTGGCCCCTTTAGAGCACAGTGTGAGTCGTAATAAGTTGAATCTGTGGAGAAATGTATCTGATATTGTTGATGTGAGTTTTGTCACACTAACCACTTAGGGGTATAGTTTGAAAGAATTTTATCAAAAATAAGTTGCGTGAAACATTCCCAAATATTTCTTAAATTTTCACTGCGTTTGTGGACTTGTGCAAACACTGATTGAACTTTAAAATGCTATTTTGTCTTCATTACTTAAACATATTTGGCTTTGATACACAAATTCTCAATATTAATGAAAATAAATAGGTACCTGTTCTGCGCATTGTCCCGAATTTAAAGTCTAAGTCCTTATTTTTATTGAAATAAGGGCTCAGTTTTCAGATATATGATAAGAAAATAATGAATTGAGAAGCTCATGATAAGATAAATTAATAGAAAAAGGTAACATCTGTCAGTAAACAAGGACACAAATGAAGATTTTGGGAACTTAGATGAGTCTCTCTTTGGGACTGTTTCATGCAACCAGGTACTGTTCATTAAATTTGGAAAGTAAGTTAGGCTGTAAGAAGTTTAAAAATAGTGCATCGAACACACTATATGACCATTTGTAGTGCATTTTGGGTAGAGGAAGTGTGAATATGGGAATGTTATCTTTTAAGAGTGAATTTGAATTTGTTCTTTGTCATGTGATATCTCTAACCCATGCCATCATTGTAAATGTTTCTCTGTTGTAGGTGTTGATACAAATCTGATCTTTAACCGTGTAGACACTTCAAAGAAAGGTTCCAAACAGTGGCGTAAGATGCCGGCCATCTTGCCCCGTCAGCTTGTGCACACGGCCAGAGAAGCACAGTTTGTCATGTTGCAGTATCCAAACTACCTAGAAGTATGGAAGTTAGGAACGACTAGCTACACCTCAGGTATTGGACCTATAGTTAGTTTTACAATTGACCTATCGTAAGCTCCCCCTTGCGAAGTTGTGTCAAGAATGCTGCGTTTTGATGGGTAACTTAAGATTTCACTCGCAGTTCTGGCGATAGGTCACTTGTAGAAAAATAACAGACTTCAAACAGAAGGATATAGGTAGGAATTTCGCTCTGAAATGTATCATATTTGCAAACCTGTATCATTCAATGTTTCATTTTGAGCTTTAAGTAAAAGTAATTTCCATCCACAAGTACCTTGTTTTTCTTTAAGTGCACAGTTCAAAATTATGTTGCTTTTACGGTTTGCCTTTAAAACAATGGAGTTTTGCATGCAAAGATTTTTAATGATTTGTTCTAACTGGTGTCTTACGGTGGACTTATACTGTTCTTAAGTAAATGAAGTCCAATGATGTCATGCATGCCATGGAAGTGTATGCGTTCATCAAGCTTATCTGGTTGACCCATTTTCTTAACCCGGGTCAATTATCGATTTCCCTTCAAAGGTGTAGGGCTTCTGAGTGGTTATAGGAGGATCGGTAATTTCCTGTTCGCATTAAATGAAGTGTGATCGTGGTGGAGTGGGTGAAATGTTCGTTTGGTTCATTTCCACTGGGATTATTGCATGGCATTGATGCAGTTATCTGTGCCAGCCAATTGATCTGTGACCAATTCTGTTTAAAGATTGACACAAAATGTTTATACTGTACATACTACTTACATTGAGATTTCTTGTTGAACTTGCGTTGTTGTATTGTGTTGATCTGTTGTGTTTCTGGCAGAAACCAACGGAGAAATACTGCCGTTGAAGACAAACCCTGTCAAGTTAGTCCAGCTAAAAGCAAAAGGTGACGAAGCCATTGTGTGCAGTGCCATGTCCAGTGATGGCCAGTGGCTGGCCTACTCTGATCAAGATGCCATCAGACTATATCACATGACATTAGTAAGTTATGTGGAGTACTGTGCACTTCAGTTATCCCGGGTGACAGAATGGAAGTATTTGAAAAATGGCATATGAATCTATTTTTGATGCTACCAAATGATTGAGGTTATGTGGGACTTTATTGATGTCGGTACATTTAGCCAAATATTAACAAAACTATAGAATTTAATGCGGCGACAGTTTTTTTTTCTGAAAGCAGCAATTCGAGAATACAATTTTGACTTTATGCCAATCTGTCACTAATTAGGTCATGTGATCTTGCTTTTTAGGAAAATTCAGCAAAAAAGAAAGGCATATTCAGAGCAAAACAGGATATATCGCCACCAAATTTCACAAAAGAGATAAAGTCGAAAAATATCTGTTGCAGTTTTCTAAATTATCGTTTTGTTTTCTTTCTATCCAACTTCATTCTTTTATAAAAGTCGTGCAAGTCCTATTTTCTAATAGCCCCTCATACAAAAGGGAGCATTTTAAATACAATCCCAAAAAGCGTTTTTGAGAAAAGTGTATGAAGCATAGCTGAAAGTTTCCTGTGATTTTTATCAACTATTCTGAGATACCATGTTTCAAAAATTGGCCAATATTAGAATTTTTCTAAGGTTTTACATAACCCTAACTGTTTATCTTTGCTTTCCATCTCGGTTGGTCCTCTCAAGTAAAGTAATATTGTTTAATAAATGATGATAAGCTGGTGTTATTTCGGAACTACGAAACTCAAGGAATTCCTTATGATGGACAGAAGAAGTTAAGCTGGCCTTCTGTTCAGTAATGGATGTTTTTCGCATGCTATTTTTTTCGCAGTCGATTCTGTTATTGCCTTAGTTTGATTGAATTTATTTAGTCATGACAATGAAAGGGACAATACAGTACGATTAAAAATGATGACATGTATTACACAGGAAAGCATTACCTTATGTTCACTACAGTTGTCCAACAAGCTTTTTCAAAGTTCATATCTACAATGTACTCTTTGCTTGTTTGTTATAACAGATTGTAAATCGCATTAGAGAAGATGATCCAAAATTGAGCAGTTTCCAGATAGAAGTAGTTAAAATATTGCACAATACAGCACAGTGTAACCTTTGAATATGCATTAAATGTAGAACAATATTAGTTAATATTATGTCGAATTAAATTGATTAGGAGGAAGACGGTGTAATAACTCCCAAGGTGTCAATCACTAGAATCCGGCATCGCCCACCAGGTCTTCAACCCGCTCACAAGCTTCAATTCACTGATGACTGCACAAAGTTGATCTCTGCCTCTCATTCTGGAGCCGTACAAGTGACCAGCTTCAGTCAAGAACAGGTGTCCCTAGTTCACACATTTCCATCCCCAGGTAGCGTTTCCTCTTTCTCCCAAGGGTGGCACTAGTGCAGTTACTGTCACAATGCTCACTTTTGGTATTCTGGCCATGGATGTTTATTGATGTACCTTCATTTATTTTGCTTACTACTGTCCAGGCACCTTTTTGCTCAACTGTTAAAGTTTTATTTAATAGGAGTTCCTTATAACACTGAATTTTTTACTAGTTCTTAAACAAGTTTTCCTGTCTTGTGAGTCGCTTTCACGATGTATAGTGGGTGTGGTCTCTCTCTGCGTTGGCATATAAAACTGACCGCTGTTCCAAAATATGTGAAAACTAGTTATAAAACATAGTTTTCCAAATAATCTAGCACTGATTCTTACCTAGCTTATGTTATGTTTTAAGTAATTTTACATTCTGTTTTGGACCACTGTGTTTAAATTAATGAACTAAACTGCACTGTAGAGTTTCATTCGTCACTGTTAAAGAGTCTTTAGCTTGTGTAACAGAAACAGTGGATTCACTTATAGTCGTCTCCCATAATTCAACTTCCCTGCTTTACCAACCAATCACTGGAGTGGCAGCTGCTGTCTTTGTGTATGTTGGTAAGGTCATGAGCTTAGTCGCGAAATGCTTTGATTTTTGTGGTATCAATCGCAAAAGACTAGCATTGTGGAATGCTCAGCAGCTTAGGTTATGAAATTCTATTGGTACTCGATCTTTTTATTTTTTATTTCAGAAAAAGGAGAATCTATACACTTGCTGTCAGTTAGCCAAGATGGGCAGTATGTTGCCACTGGCAACCACAGCAATAATGTGCATGTCTATAGTCTACGGAAAAATAAGGTAACTGTTTTTTCATTGCCGACATGGATATATACTCTCCTTGATTGTTTTTCAGTTGTTTAAAATTCTTGTTTTTGTGTCATTCAATTAGGTTAAATGCAGCTTATTGCCACTTGCAATACCATTTTTGAAAATCATGTTTTGGTTCGTGTTTTGGTTGGAATGGCATCTTATGTTAAAGTTATGTAAGAGTGCTGTCTACGTGGGTCAAAATGGCCAACTTCAGAGTATGATCAAATAGGAATGAAGTGATTTATGAAGACAAAAATAGCATCTCTGCTCTGCTTTCCAACCACAGTATAACTAAAAAAAAGCAAAAGTTATCTTGCCTTATTTCGCGACTTGATTTTTAGTGACCATCGCAAAAATAAATCATAACATTCCGACACTGTTGTGTGAAACGGTGGGATTTTCAATGTTATTTAGTAAAAGTCTTCAGTTACGCCTTTTCACACATTTCTATAGGAATTGGTGCATTTTTTCTCCTGAGCCCCAGAAAAGCAGTGCATCACACCTTGAAAAGCCTTAAGCTCCAAACCGTCACCGCCATGTGCCCATGGCAAATCTTTTGTTAGAGTTGGGGGAGGCTTGAAAAGCATAATTGTATCTGGTCATAAACTGTGGTAAACAACTCGGACCTAATTTACAAAAGGTTTAAACCTAAAATGTTGAGAAGATGATTTTCACTGTCATTGTTTTTCAGCAAGAAAAATACACAGCTGAGTCTTCTAATTTTAATAATCAGCGAATAATTTGCTCAAATCAAAACAGCTTTGAATAGCAACCGAAATACCGATTACATCTCCACATCTGGTTCAATAAGCAATTCAAATTTGTCTGGGTTTTTAGAAGGCTTTGATTGTAATGGAATCTTAGAATATCTCGCCGTGGTAAGTTGTGTTACCGAGTCAGCTCTCTACTATGTGAACCTTTCTGTTTTTCAGCACGTGTGGACGCTACCAAAATATCACAGCCAACCGTCAGCTCTGGCGTTCAATCCCTACACCACCGAGCTGATTGTCGCTTATTGCGATCAAAAGGTAGGTTGGGGTTTAACACTACAAAGAGTGAAAATTACTCGTTCTCCATTTGTATTCCATGAGTTCTGAAACTGAATGCATCATCTTTAGACCGACTGACATTTTGAACTTAATAGACAAATTCACTCATAGCAGTGTTTTTTTTGTAAAATGAAGTGTACAACGTAATCCTTAGATTGCGTTGGGTACTGCAGTGTGTCTTTGTCAATAATTTTGTCACAAGTTTAAGATTATACAATACCTTACTGACAGGTTTGTGTATTAACCCAAATGTCTACAAAACTATAGATTTTAACTTACAGTAAATTATATACATATTTTCTGAAAATATGAAGCCTGTAGAATTTGATTTTTGACTTTTTCCAAGTCTAGTATTAATTGTGCCATGTGACCATGTCTTCTCAGCAAAATTTAGCAAATCAGAAAGGTACTTGGATAGCAAAAGAACAGTATGAATTACTTGATTAAATTTTATTTGATTTAATATGTTCAAGGTGACATCTTAAAAAAGGCTGTTACAGTTTTCTAAAATATTTCATTTTTGTTTTATGAAACTTTCTTGAAAGTCTTAGTCCCATTTTTGATAGCTCCTCATGCAAAAGGGAAAACGTTTCAAAAACAATCCCTGACAGTTTTGGAGATTAGTGCATAAATCTTAGTATCTGAAAGTTTCATCCAAATCCGATCAGACATTTCTGAGATATGATGTCCCGAAGTTAGCCAAATTTGGACATTTTTATAGAGTCCTACATAATCTTGGAGAGAGTGACTGTTATTAGTGTGATGCACAATAGAGTGATGACCTTGCTGTTCATTCAGCTGACAAGTCTTTGATTGCCTTTCTCCCTAGATCTACGAGTACAGCGTTGGTGATGGTGCCTACACCAGGTGGTGCCGCCAGGTGTGTGACAAGTGGCCCCGCCTCTGGTTAAAGAGGCACAGTAAGGTGTACGGCATCTCGTTCCCAACAGACAGTCAGATACTTCTGCATGATGAACAGATGCTATGTGTGCTAGATAAGTCACAGGTGAGAAGGTCAAAGGTCGTGTATTTCCCAGTTTGTTGACTTGAAATGGTTGTTCAAAGACTTGCATTACAAATGCACACAATGTTGACTTGTGGAGAAATGTTCCTGAAACCCATGTAAAGGTAATACACGAAGCAAGATGATGCAGTTCTTTCCAAAAACTTGTCAAAATGTCATCCTATAGACCAACTTATTATTGACACACAATCGTGTATTTTGATTATTCATTGATAAATCACCGGTGTTGTGTTTTTATATTGTTTTTCCGACTAAACTTTTTCCCACGATGGCGTATTCGACATGCATGCAGTCAGTTTCAGTGGATCATAATTTATCATTTTTATATGAATTCATGTTGCAATCATTTCTATGAATTCACATGAATGGTATATGATATAAGTGGTTTATAAGAATTCATATTAATGGTCAATATAATTTTTCATGCAAGATTTATAATCAATCATGATGATTTACGATTACTCATCACTGAGTAATGATAAATGATTCCATGAATGATGCTATGAATGGTGATCATTTTTCATCTACCTGATGATAATTTATCATTAACCTGATATGAATTCATATCAACCAAGTGGGGGCNCTGAAAATATGAAGCCTGTAGAATTTGATTTTTGACTTTTCCCAATCTAGTATTAATTGCGCCATGTGACCATGTCTTCTCGGCAAAATTTAGCAAATGATAAAGGTACTTGGATAGCAAAAGAACAGTATAAATTACTTGATTAAATTTTATTTGATTTAATATGTTCGAGGTGACATCTTAAAAAAGGCTGTTGCAGTTTTCTAAAAACATTTCGTTTTTGTTTTATGAAACTTTGTTTTTTCTTCTTGAAAGTCTTAGTCCCATTTTTGATAGCTCCTCATGCAAAAGGGGAAACGTTTCAAAAACAATCCCTGACAGTTTTGGAGATTAGTGCATAAATCTTAGTATCTGAAAGTTTCATCCAAATCTGATCAGACATTTCTGAGATATGATGTCCCGAAGTTAGCCAAATTTGGACATTTTTATAGGGTCCTACATAATCTTGGAGAGAGTGACTGTTATTAGTGTGATGCACAATAGAGTGATGACCTTGCTATTCATTGGTGTCTTTGATTGCCTTTCTCCCTAGATCTACGAGTACAGCGTTGGTGATGGTGCTTACACCAGGTGGTGCCGCCAGGTGTGTGACAAGTGGCCCCGCCTCTGGTTAAAGCGGCACAGTAAGGTGTACGGCATCTCGTTCCCAACAGACAGTCAGATACTTCTGCATGATGAACAGATGCTATGTGTGCTAGATAAGTCACAGGTAAGAAGGTCAAAGGTCGTGTATTTCCCAGTTTGTTGACTTGAAAAGGTTGTTCAAAGACTTGCATTACAAATGCACACAATGTTGACTTGTGGAGAAATGTTCCTGAAACCCATGTAAAGGTAATACACGAAGCAAGATGATGCAGTTCTTTCCAAAAACTTGTCAAAATGTCATCCTATAGACCAACTTATTATTGACGCACAATCGTGTATTTTAATTATTCATTGATAAATCACCAGTGTTGTGTTTCTATATTGTTTTTCCGACAAAACTTTTTCCCTCGATGGCGTATTCGACATGCGTGCAGTCAGTTTCAGTGGATCATAATTAATCATTTTTATATGAATTCATATTGCAATCATTTCTATGAATTCACATGAATGATATATGATATAAATGGTTAATAAGAATTCATATTAGTGGTCAATATAATTTTTCATGCAAGATTTATAATCAATCATGATGATTTACGATTACTCATCACTGAGTAATGATAAATGATTCCATGAATGATGCTATGAATGGTGATCATTTTTCATCTACCTGATGATAATTTATCATTAACCTGATATGAATTCACATCAACCAAGTGGGGGCATAGTTCAAGGTTTCGTTCATTGACCTGGAGAATTGTTTTAAGGTGATGTTTTAGCAGTGTAACGTTAGGCCGAGAAAGCAAAGTTCATTCAGATCCATTCTTGTTTTGAAAAGCGAGTTGGTTGGTGTGGTATTTTTAGTTGCTCACTTTCTCAAAAAAGAAAATCCACCCGAGATGAGCAAAACTGATGTTGGTTCTTTTAACCGTCGCTTGGCAAATCATAGTATTTCAAAGTTTGCTTATTAAGTGCCTTTGTGCAGCTTCTCAAAAAAGACCTTGTCTGAAATTGATGTGCCCTGGTTTTTAGTCAGTGAGCGCAGGTCCAAAAAGGAGTCAGGTGTGTAGAGACCTGAGAACTAACTATGCTTTTTGCCTTATCTCCTGTTTTTTTAAATGTTTATTCGCAGCGATAAACCTCAGCTATTGGATGTTATTTAGCTGCAGGTTTGCTTTTTAGACATCATCTAGATTTGTAAATCGGTTAGTGTTCCATGGTATCCCTTGATCCTACTGTTTGTTTTCGTTTCAGCCATTTCCAGATGACACTGTGAAACTATACAGTAAAAGCTCTTGGATGAAAGGTGAACAAGAGAATGAGGAAACACTGCACGCCTTCCATATATGTAGTAAATATAAAGTAGGTGATGGCCTTCCATTTATG
Organism: Phoronis australis; assembly: GCA_002633005.1. NCBI lineage: Eukaryota > Metazoa > Phoronida > Phoronidae > Phoronis > Phoronis australis. The sequence goes on from NMRA01000083.1 coordinate 559,047, forward strand.
TAGTAAATATAAGGTGGGTGACGGCCTTCCATATACAGAGTTGAAAGCAAGTGACACTGCTGCCTGGTATAGTAATCGCAAATGTAGATAATATGGTGGACTATTGACAGTTTATTTTTTCATAAAATATATGCTTTATGGTTTAGTTCTTTACCAGCAGACTGTTTTGAGAAATTGTGGGCATTAAAAATTAAAATATGTCAATTTTGGTTATTATTTTTGCCAGAAATTTGTGAGATTTTACCATGTAGTTGGAGTAATGTTAGTCTTGTTTATCACTTGAAAGGAGTGTCCAAAGTATACTTTTTTAAATGGATACTAAACCGTTATGATGATTTACACCAATTCTGCTATGTCACCTGCTAATGCAACATTGGCAGCAATCTTCCAAGTTAAAGGGAGGGTGGTCTTTCCCAAAGTTGCCGTGTAATTGCTGAAAGCGTAGGTCAAGCTTGTCTGTTTAGCAAAATTTGGAATTTTCCTCCAAACTATTGAGGGTCGTCTAATGTTTCAGAGCATTATTTTGTTTCAAAGAACTGGATGGAAGTCATTTTTAGTGTCTGTTAACAGGCCAAAACTGGGTCTGGTATCATTTGAAGACTTGGCAGTGTTCTTGACTGTGACCGTGTGGCACTGGTGGAGCAAATTGTACAATTTGAATGAATTGAACGCTGGCAGTCATTTTTCTTAAAAGAGTTTTAGTGCAGTTTCAAAGAGTTTCATTTCTTCATCAGTTGCCCAACAGACATTAACTGTTGTAATTCATCTGAACTTCCAATTACTGTTTCAGTATCTTTTACACGCCGAGGTGCTCAAAGATGATTGGTTAGTTGTGGTGGAGAAAACACCAGTCGCTCTGCAGGAGTCACTACCACCAACACTAAAGCAGAAGAAATTTGGAGAGTAGCACATCTAGTATCACAATTTCTGGCAGTACCTCAAAAGTAAATGAGTGAACGTTCAAACCAGTCTTTGAGAAGAATGGGTCTGCCATACAAGACTTACATCTCATCCATTGAAAGAATTGAACATGTTCAAGGGGATTTTGGACCTACGTCTCCAAAAATTCCTCACTGTTGTTGGCATTGCCAAAATCATCACGACAAACTCTTGACCCAGTTATGCGGCCAATGCATACAAGAATACAAGGCATTAGGAAGGTGTATAGTGTTAGACGCTTTTTAATTCCAATGATACTAAAACAGCAACAATAAACATATTATTGTACTTACTCTGTTGTAAATCCAAAGCACAATACAACTATTGAATAAATATTTTATTGTCTACACAACAACAAAGAATGTAACATCAACAATTCATCAGGTAGTCAAATACAATCTGATGACATCTGCTCCAGTGTCACCATGTCACATGTTCTACACATCCTTCTGTATAACCATCAACATATGTGGTACAGATCTAACCAGGTGTGTGACTGAACTGCGTTCAATGCAAAGCAAGGCAAGGAACAGGAAATCAGGAGTCAATGGTGCCTGAAATGAGAAAATTCATAACCTACTCAAGAATTTCGTCAAGCCAAAAAGGCAATTGGCTTTGTTCTGCTTTTAAAAATCACATTTTTACTTCTGGCAATTTATTAAACAAATTCTTGTGCAGTGAGAAACGCACAGTCGCAAATGAAGCCCTCGGGCAAGTTTTTATCTTTAGCTTAATACCACACTAAACAGAACATCATACCTGGCAAACAATTTAAAATTTGTTATCCAAGTTGTGATGTGATGAGCATTCAAAAATGGTCAACAAGTCACTGCTTCCCTAAATGGGTTTTGTTGGTAGTGCTCGTGTAAGTAATGATTTTATACCATCAAGACCAAAAAGTTTGAAGACACCTCGACAGTTTTGCTGAATGTCATTCGACTTAATCACAAATTTGGCAGATGGCGTGTGTTGTTGCAGTGGCAATGTGTAGTATTATTATCTATGGCGAGGAATCTTTATCGTAGCTGTATCACTCCTACTACAAATCCTCACCGCAACATGCCACGCCATCGTCAAATTTATTGTGATCAAGCTGAATGACATTCGGTGGAACTGTTGAGGTATCTTCATATTCTTGGCCGTGATAGCAGAAAATTGTTACTTACAAGTCGCTGTTTGATAAACTACATGTAGTTGACTAGACTCGCAATAAAACATGTTCTGGTGTCAAAAACTACTTTCATCACGGTCCTATTTGTTCTTACAAAGCAACATCTAATGCATTCTTTTTTATTTTAATTGACATTGATTACAATAAAAGACCCGAAATTCCCTGGACAACCATAATGCTTCAGCAACAGACACCAACCTGCAGTGACAATCTACTTTAACTTTATAACATAAATAGAAAATCTGTTTATGACAGTCTAAAATAATATATTTAAAACTGCCAATATACGTACCTTCCAAAAAGGCCAACTCGTCAATATCATCAATAGCCGAGTCTGCAAAAACAAAAATCAATTGATCAGAAATCAATAATGCATACTATAAGCATAATTCAAACCAACTCGAGATGAAAAGTATTTCGGACCGTTGTTGATAGACAACCAAATTTAAGCACTAGTTTTTTTATTTCAGTTACTTATTACATGCACATCAAATTGAATGCAGTTTCATTGGTCCAGCTCAGTTAAACTAAATAATTTCTAAATACACCAATGGCATGGATTCAAAATCGCAACAAACTTGCTTTTGCAGAAAATACAAAATAGGCTGAACAGGTGCAGAAGATAATACACTGTTGCTAGAGTATCACTTCAGCGACGCCTCACCTAAATCTTTTTTCTGTATAGTTTTTCTTTTGCCTTGAACAGCATATTGTGAGGATTCTTTGGCTAAATCAGCGATAAACAACTCCTGCAAAAGAAGGTTATTATTTATTTCGATACCAGGTTTCACTGTCGCACTTCAGCACAGCATACAATTCTATCAGCAGTTAAGGGAAAAGAAATTGCTTTTGATGTTTCTGTTAGTAAAAATACAGACGACTGGTTATCTTGGAGGGACATTTTTTCTTGATTATTGTTACCCTGTGCCTGGTTGCAAGAAAAGATCCCAAATAGGGACTCTACTAATTTACTTAAAACTACATAACCCTGTTTTGACAATTTCAACCAATCCTCGTCCTGTCAGGGATAACTTAGTCACTTACCCAGTCGCCAATACGAGTAAAAAAAGTGCTGGGCGAGTAGAAGTTCACTTGCCCGTCGCCCGGGTGGCAAAAGAATTTTCTGAGCACAATAAACACTCTATCATTTCCCAGATGAAAATCGATAAATTATCTTCCCTGTGGTGTTTTTATCATAAATTTAAGATTAACCGTAGCGATTTGTCTATACAAACGGTCACAGTGTGCGGTCGTGCACAAAGAAATTTGTGGACTCGTCCAAAACGATGAAAAAGGGAGGAAAGGCAGCTCGGGTCCATGTGTTCACAGCGAGTGAAATACCATTTCTTAGAACTGACTTCTTATTGTACAGCATAATTTTAGCCAAGATTATTTAATAAACAATAACATTGAAATAACATTTAAATTTCAATGATTGTCCTTGTTATCGTTATTAGCAAAATAAAATATCGCATTTTTAGCTAGATTGGTCGTATAGACTCTATTTGGTGCGGCCATAAGATTTCCAGGTGCAAAGGCTTTTTCCATATTTTGGGTCCAGCCATATGATTTAGCAGTACAGTACAGCACAACGTTACTCGGTGTGGCCACTGGCATGACACCCCTTGAAAACTGTTCTAGTCCACACACGAGGCAGAATCATGATACACACGTTCACTTGTGCACGACTGGTGCACGTGCTATCGTCTTGGGTGTTCTCATTTTCACTTGTCAAGCGTCACAATGGGGCGTTTTTTTAGAGGGAGTCAACCCTCCGAAGTAAACTACAGCGGAAAAAAGAAACTAACACACAAATTATGAGGAAAACAAGATTAAACCTGATTGGCAGAAAGGGTGGCCCTAGCTTCAAGGCACAGAAAACGGCATGCAATTTTAATTAAAAAGTAGTTATTGTGTTGGATGACATATCGTCTTGAGTAGCCAGCCAGCCAGCCAGCTAGCTGTATGAAGACTATAGTCAAAATACCATTGTGTGTGTTGAGCTCCAAAAGACCTCGAATGTGTACACAGCCAAGGTAGTTCTGCTCATCACCTCGCCGTGAAACTCGTATCAACATGTAGAGGTAAAGACCGGCGAGGATGTATGCAAAATTTGGGAGTCAACCCAACACTCACCTTGCCCATTACAGCAGTTTAAGTGAAGAACAATCTAATAAACATCATTTTTTTGCAGAATTCTCCGCATTTTGTAACAAAAGAAAAGTATTTCGAAGCTTTGAAAACAGTACGCTCGTGACACGCACACGTGCCATTTCCTAAAGTTTTGTGACATCTCTTGGGAGATGATGACAGCTTCGCAGCAGCAAAATTTGTTTTGAAATTCCGCTTGCTGGTATTAAAAACTTATAATGAAGTGAAACAAATTGCGATAATTTGCTGCGACGTGTTTAATGGCACTGGTAGGACATAGCGGTCCCTCATTTAGACAACCAGTTTCATCCACTAAATAATGAGCCCATTATTCATTGATTGCCTGGTTCTCTAAATCAGGGACCGCTATATCTGACCAGTGCCCTATTTAATTATGGGAGTATTTGTTTGACTTGGAAGGACGGCCTCCTAATGCTAAGGAGTCCCTCTACACGCAAACTGTACTTATAGCAATGCGACTTTAATGGTTTAATCAATGTGAGACATAATTCGTCGAAAAGCTTCTGGGTAAGTAAATGCCATTTGGCAAGCCATTTATAGAGATTTTGTACGGCTCTACGTCATACCTGAAAACCGTAAGTCACAACAGCAGGAACCAGTTTTCACCAGTTCATTAAATAATTAAAGGCCATTTGTTGTGAATTGATGTTTGTGGCATTGTTTTTCACTTAAACGGTTGTAACAATGTAACGGGCAAGGCCAGTGACAGTGTCGGTTGACTCCCAGCTTTTGCATGCACGCCGTCGGGTCTTTATAATATCTACATGTTGACAAAGGTTTCACGGCGAGTTGATGAGCAGAACTACCCTGGATGTGTGCAATTTCGGGGTCTATGGAAGAAAAACACACAGTGGTACCTAGCTGTATTTTGACGATAGTCTTCATACAGCTAGCTAGCTGGCTGGCTAGGGATTGACACGGATTTCAACATCAACTCACGGTCGCTTTAGCAAGTAAATGAACGGCATCTTGGCTAGCCAGTGTAACATCCGGATCTAGTTTCATTATATGTTTGACCCGCGACATTGGTAACTTAAATAGCTTTTCTGATTTTTCGCCATCGTCTTCATTTTGCGTGCTTTCTGTGTTTTCAGTGTGTTTTTCATTTCCCGCCATCTTCAGTGAATTACTTCCGTTTCCGGTTTTAGAAGACAAGGACGTAAACATTGACCGAGTCGGCTTTTGATACATAATTTGGGCCTTGACGATTATGTAACGTTTCTGAGGTTGTAGGTTCATATACAGTACATTTCGTTGGTAAACTCTACAACAGTTTTGTTTTTCGTGAACTTGGAATATAGGCCTATGAGTATCAAACTTGGCAAGTTGAGTTCACTCAAAAATTACATTCACATTGATAAAAACTTGCACATTGCACTAAAGCATATTACATGAAAATATAAATTTTAACCAACCTTTTTTCAACTATTGGCGATCTTATTCACTCCAAACAATAGTTCATTGATTAACCTTTGATATATTCCTGGGGCCAATCATAACAATTGTTTACACTGAACAAAAAATAATTTCACTTGATTGCCTTAATAATAGAATATTTAATTCCAAGATAACGCATACGCAATCTTCAGGTTACGCCTATCTTCTTTTTACGGAACACAAGATGGTCCAGCTCCATCTTCTTGACATTTCCAAAACCATCATAGATTGCTTCAACAAGGAGAATTTATTAATTGATTTATTTAGGTTTGTAGTTTACTATTTTGGCACGTGTTAATTAGTGCTATGGTGGACTTTAAACTAGGGTCAGTGAAAAAGATTCATCGACAATCATTCATGTGATCTGAAATATATTTAAGTTCTCTTTTCAGGTAACTCTGATGGGTGGTGATCAGGGCAAGCTAAGGAAACCCATTCGAGATGGTGATTTGGCAGCTGTGAAGAATATTTTGAACACTGCAGCAGATAAACAGAGCATTCTTCATGAACAGTTCAATGTGTCTAGCAATCCACTTGAATTTGCACCAGTGTATTACAATCCACTACAATATGCAGTATTCAGAGATGAAGTGGACATAGTTCAAGTTCTGTTGGAGAATGGGGCAGATATACATTGTCGTCGCAATGGAGGAGAGACTTTACTTCATGTGGCTGTGCATCATGGTAACCTCCCCCTTGTGGACTTACTGAGAACTAGTGGTATTGACATGAAAGCTGTTGATGAAAAAGGTCATTATGCTATTCATAGAGCATGCTATTCATACAAAGACCCCAAGTCATTGATAGAATATCTCCTTGAACAAGGCAGCAAGACCGACGTTAAGCTACAAGACTTTACCGGACAGACTCCTTTACACCATGCTGCATTTGGCAGCAATTACGCTGCAGCAGAGGTGTTACTAAACAATGGTGCCGACGTGAACGCCGAAGACGAGCAAGGACGGACGCCATATCACGTGGCAAAGAAGCATGAGAAAATGAAAACTGTATTACTGGATCACGGTGCTGACGCAAATAAACCCGATCCATTGGGTGGGTAGAATTCAAACTCCACTAGGCACATTCCTGTTAGTATACAAATGGGTGTCCACAGACTGGCTTGATTTATTTAATTTCTTGGTGCTTCAAATTGTATGTAATATTATGTAATTTTTAATGTTGACTTGATAAAAATAAGGCAATGGAATTTAATCAACCTAATGCTGTTTTTTATTGTTCGCCTGTCACCGTCTGCAACATATCTTTTTGGCGTGGTGACTTTCCATATTCTATTCTTTTATGAAAACATGCATCTCCACATGGTTTTTTGATTCAAGAAACCAGAATAAAGACAAACATACAGAATACATCCATTCATTCACACAGATCAATGTGACCTCCCTTTCAAAATTCTACCATTTTCCAGAAAAGCTAACCCATTATTAGCATTTTATACGCAATAAATTTTCTACAACATAATGCGTCTGAATATATAACAAATTTGTGGACATAAGATAAATTTTTATTATATCCCACCCTACAAATATACCATTTAGTTAGAAGCAGTAAAACGTTGAACAATATCATTAAGTCAGAAAATAATTTTCTTAAAACAAAGGGATTTTAATGTGACAGTTTTGAGGCACAGTAGTTTCTGAACTCCTTCAAAAAATTCATAAAATCTGCCTTCCCAGAAAAGGAGTGATGGCCTCTGGAACTTCATCACAAAAAGAAAATAGTATCACAAACCCGATTGTTTTTTTGCTTAAATCATGCCTGTCAATTTCTTAGTCTTTTCCTTCAACCTACCATATTCGATAACTCACATAAGTCTGACATGCACAAGACTTGGACAAATTTCCACTCCGTGCTCGTTTTACTTTGCCCTTTGGATAAATCGTATTTCACGTTAATCCGACTACAACAACTTTTACTGCAGTTCATTAAAGTACATTCTGACACGCCTGTCACGTCACCTTACACAACTTGTTGGAGCCGTAACACAACTACAGTTGTGTAAAACAAGCTAAGTATTGCTGGAGTCGTATAACACATGATGTGTTTAACAAGTGCTGTAGCCAAATTAAGGGATGTGTATTTCCAACAAAACGATAAATTAATTTATCCATCATTTCATCTAGGAAAGGTCAATGAAAGAAGACAGCACTTGAAGCTCTGACCAATTGCAACTGTATTCAGTCTTAAATCCAACACATAAATGAACAATCACCTGATAGATTTGTGAATTACAAACAATCACTGATGCTAAAAACTTGCATTACACTTGACATGAATAAGTCATCAACTCTGCTAGATCATTGCTTGCAATAATAATTACAGAACTTGAATGATGTAAAAAATCTTTAATTTGGGACACATTTCACTTTGTCAACACTTGAGAAAAATTTACTTCTCTCTCAGCAGAAACCAAGCATTTCAGCAGTCACCAAATAACATTTAGTATAATTCTGATCACTTACAGCAACTAATCAAGACTAGAAAAAAATTCAAATTTTATTATTGCTTTTGTCCCAAACTGAACATTTTTACTACAACTAGTGATAGCAACATCATGGTAGTCTGACTGATCATGACACAAGGTCCCCATGAAGCAAATGAATATATCAGATGAAGTTCAAATGTGACCCGTCAACATTATTTTCCAAGACCCTAATTTTCATTTACAATTGCTAAATGAAACCTCACAAGCTTGAATACTCAAGACACAGAAACCCTCTAAAGGTGTTCTTCTGTGCTCAAAAAGTATATATATCAACGCTTTATTCCGGAAGAGGGGTAATTTGCCTACAAGCTTCTTGCATGCAATGTTGTATTTTATGCACCACCGTTGGAGCAAGCTTCACTGGCACAATTCAGTCGGTAAGCACTGCGTAATGACTTCCAGCCCTACAGGTACTTTCACACATGCTGCCCACTAAAACTTGACCCATTGACTTCCATCGGCGTTCTTCTTGACCGTCTTCATTTTTCCTCCCTGCTTTCTTTCAATTTCATTAAATCTATCCTGAATCTCCTGGGGAATGTCAAATGACTCGAGGTCCTCCATTCCCTCCTGAGGCTCATCCATAATCAACAAGTTGACACACTCCTGTATTGTGTCGTTATTATCTTCCACTGTCTCCCACTTGTGGTACTCGCGCATGATTACATACGTGTTCTTATCTTTGACGAACAGTCTGCCTTTCTGTGTAGAGCACAGCTACAATGAAGGAAATTGGTAGTGAATGAAAAGTCACCCAAGTTGAGAACACCACCTTCGTACTGGCTCGTTTGCAGTTCTAAAATTGTGCCAATTTATCAACTGGGGCTTAAAACTGATGACAGAAAATTGGTTTTGCAACTACTGAATGAAAATTAAACCATATAATTTTAAGCACATCACAGTGAAGATACAATCTATCCAAATCATCCTCACTAGTTATGGGTATGTTCTGAGAGACATTGTGTTTTTGCTAAGTGACATTTAATTGTTTGTCAAAATAGCTGTGTGGAGCGTGAGTCTAAATTTCTGTCTTAAGTCACTTTTCCCGAAACAGACAGGTATCTTAACTGTCCTCACAAAGATTTTATAAAGCATGACCACCTGGCAATAGACTCTGTGCTGTCAGGTAGGAATGTTATGACAATTTTTGACAACAGGAAACGTGTCTTGCCTGTCATTCAAAAAAACCCTTTTAGTTTTGCTCGTGTTAACAGCAATTACCTAATTGTCAGCAAGCAAACAAGAGTGTTTTTGATGTTTCATCCCATCCAAACTGTTGTCATGCAAAAGTGAGTTCAGCATTACCATGTAAAATCTGAAGACATTGCGACAACTCTGACTTCAGAAGATCCACAAATCGAAACTCAAGAGATGCTAACATATGGGACTTTTCAGAAGTTCATTCCTAAAGCCCCATGCAAAGACAAGGCCAAATTAGATAGAAGACTGACAAGTTGAAACTAAAGGAAACCAAGCTTTTGACAGTTAAACTAAGACGCAAAGATAATCAACATGCTCCATACAGTCCAAAGAGATGGCCAGTAAAATTAGGATCATTCACTAAAAAACACTTCTGCTCTTCTGTGATCTTTTAGTGTGGTTACATTTGTGGCTTTAACTATTTCAAACTTCTCAAAAGATAAAACCCCTGATAATATCATGTTAGACCCTGTGCCCACTGAAAGCTTGAACTAAGTAAAATGTATTATACAATGTCTTCACCAATGGGACATTTTAGCACACCACATTAATGTAACAGAGTTTTCACATTTGAACAACCCTAACCTTGATAACAGCCTCGACTAACATCTTCCTTATTTCTGGGTCCTCTTCCCTAGTCTTGTCACAGTCCAAATATTGCAGCTCATCTGGTAACCTTTCCATGTCGTCCTCCTTAAACTCCTCAGGCCCAGCCAATGGGAGAAGTAGTCTTGGTAAGATATCCACTGCAGGGCCCAATAACCACTCGTGATAGTCTACAGGTAAAACAGAAAACTTATTATTTATACAAGGGTCTGAGACATCTAGCAACAGTACACAACAGTAACCTGACAAAATAATGTCAGCTTGTAACTGTGTCTAATTCTGTTTGCAGCGAAAATCACTGACAATGACTCATCACTGTACCAGGAAAATCCTAATTGCAAAATTGCACTTCTACCTTGCGAACTTTCTGGTGAAGTCCCTTTCATTCTCAATCACGGCGGAAGACTATCCAATTCTGCTTGCATCCAGCCACCATAACAAAAACATCTGGGTCGTTTTGTCACATTACTTTTTCTGTATACTGTTACATAATCAACGCCCGAAATAAAATATGACATCCTAAAACAAGTACTGATTATTTAACAAGTTATGAAATCTTTTATCTCGGACAATAACGATAGTAACTGGCCACCATGATCACATTTTGACTGAGCTATCAGATTCACGGAGTGATAGTTACTCTAAAAATAATAAGGTATGATGATTGAATTGTGATCAACATGCTTAAAGCCTAGCTTCAACAGAATTTTGTTATTTTAGATGCATTGGGCTAACCAGATAGTCCTAGCAAAGCCTTAGTGAAATAAGAAAACGCGAGTTCAATCACACAAATGTAAGGCCGTCAAATGATAGGTGAAGCTGCCTCTTCATGCCATGTTGAGTCACCGCGAGATCCCAGCACAAACAACAAAAGGCCGATTACAGTTGTATTGAATAGGTGTCTGAATAGAACACCATTGCGTGTGAGTGTTATTCGCAGCTGATTGAATTAAAAGGTGATTCTCGCGGTGACGTAGACAAAAGCAAGCCAATATGCCAAACAGTTCATTACATTTGGCAGTTTACAGCACTAGTGGGCTCAGAGCGATGATCGCAACATACTGCAGGAATCAAATTTACAAGTGTTTCCATTCAAGATAAGCTTTAAAGTTTTAAGCCACTATGTTAACACTTTTCAAAAGCAGTGCCCACGTCAGTCACAAATTGTTGCTAAAACTAACAGAATTAATTTTTGCAAGGTATTTCTCATTGAAAGAGGATTATCCCACAATCCACTGCACAGCCAAAGAGATTTGGTGAAATCCCAGATCATACGTACTTGCACATAAAGTGCAATGAAGAAGTTGCATGGACTGATCATGAATGAAGATAGTTTGATACGACACCTGTTTCGAAGCAGCAGTTCTTGAGAAGGCCCACAATGCCTTTCCTCCTATTGATGGAATCCTTATACTCGGTGAATGGCAGTAAACGCTGGATTACGCAGCGCTCTTTGTCCATAATGTAGTGGCGAGCCGCTTTAACCTGCGACAGATTTTGGAGGAAGGGCCCTAAGTCATGCAATGAATTTTTGGGGTTGTGGTTGATTGAGGTGAAGGCTTGGATGATCTGATTGAAGCCTATGGTGTCCGAGTTCTGAATAATAGTCTCTACTATCCGTTCCGCACAGTCTTCATAATGAGACAAGTTAATGAACAACATACACACCCCATCAGCAAAGTCACTCTCCGAGCCTATCACATACTCTAATATTTCCTTCAGAAAATTGGGCACGTCCAAGAGTCTTTGACATACTTTCGGGTCAGCTGCAACATTGATCAAACACTTATAAGCAGACTTTGCGACATTTTTGTTGGTGTCATCCTTCAGCGAAACTACCAAGTCCAGAAGCCCGTCTGTGTCTCTGATTAATGCAGCACCATCTGTTTTCCCGCTCAGACCAGCAACAAGTTCAGCTGCTTCTTCCCTGCACTCTGCTTTTGCCTCAAGTGAGAGGTATTCTTTGAGATCTTGAATAGCCTGTTTGTCCACCATGCCTGTAAAAATTTAAATTGAGACTAGCATTCCTGCTTAATTGTATCACGATGATTTACAACACTTACGTCAACGAGACAAATTTCAGTAAGGAAAACATAGGCAAAACCTTGTGAAATGCCTACATTTTGTGAGAAAGGGCAAAATGGAAGTTACAGCTTCTACCAAATTAATGTACTAGTAAAGCAATGAAACGTATTACAGTAACAATTCTCCACTTTGAGACAATCTCTAAAATTTGGGACAATGAAATTGATTTTGGTGTTCCGTCACATTTCTCAATTATCAGACACTGCGTTTTGTATCTACAGCTGTAGAAACTTGGCAGTTCATCAAATCGTAAACATGCAACAATTCTCTGAAATGATACCATTTTCACAACTTTGGACATCTAAAACAACCCATTTTTTGAAAGATTCTTGTTGACAGATGTGTACCAGAGTCACCATAGTGTTCGACTCCTCGGGAACGTGGCTTGGGTCTGGGCCAGGGTTGAACGGTCTCGGTCAGTTTGAACAAAGATGATACGGTCTCTGATTTGAACTTGTGAAGAGCGATGCTCTACGGAAAGAATGGGTGTCGACAGATTGGTGCAGGTTTTGGCTGCCAAAGGACTCTTTTCCCTTTGAACATGGCGGTGTCAACCGGGAAATAGTGCGAACAAAAATGTGACAATCAGGAAACGAGGTAGGAGACATTTTCGTACATTTTTGTCAACGTTTTCATTTCGTAAAAAATTAACTCAAACTTTATTGTTTTTTTTCAACTGTTGCCTGGAGATCTTGTTCATCAAACAGTGACATCATACTCTGAAGCCAGCTAGGCAATTACACCGCACATTTCTCCGATTCTGTGGCAAATAGGCCTACCCAAATGCTGTTAAAACTAAACCAGAAAAGGATGACGGTGGGGTCAATAAATAGAACAATACAATGAACAAAAACTTTCACCTGATTAATGAATATTTAATGCCCAGTTCACTTATACGTGATCCTGACTGGAAATTTTCCAAGTTCACGCACCTGCTGATCTCCATTCCATCTCCGCACCTCACTGAAGTGAAGAATGGCTCGTTTCTGGATGTAACTGGTTCTCCCAAATAGGGACCGCTATATCAGACCAGTGTCCAAACCAAGGTTTTTGAAAACAGGAAAACTCACCTTATCAAGACGCACACTGTCAAAATCGCCAACAAAGACAACAAATAAGGGTAAAGAGAACACGAGGACCCGAGTCAGAAAGTTAGGACCGCACTTAACACTAGATGTCGCTAAACACAGGAAGTGCGTAATCCAGAGCAGACGACTTCACATTTCTGGCACGTCAGTCGGTGTTTTGATCTTTTGTGTTGATAGTTAGCTTGTCCACTTGTTTTATACGCCTGCGTTTTTAGTTATTCACTGGGTTGTTATTTTCCACACATTGGGTCTTGTACTAATGTGTTGACGAAGTATAAGGTGGTGTGAAGCGATTGGCGTAATGTTCAGTCAGTGCAGATTGTAGACAACAGATTCGCAACTCCTACATTTTCTTCCGTGCTGTCCAAGAGACGCCGCCACTCTCCTCAATTATCTGGTTCATATTTCGGTTAGTGTATTGTCGCGGGAAATTCTCGTATCTATTTTACTGTCCAGTACAATGAAAGCCAAATAATAATTTTGGCATTGAAACGTAGATCTGTTGGTATTGTGATTATAGTCCGATTACCTCTCGTCGTCAGTCTCCAAAGGTCGTCCGCCATCTTGTTTCGCGTGCAGCTCTGCTACGCGGGACTTAGCGTTCCAATTTGGAACGCTCGTCTGCACGTTAGGTACTAACCTCTCGGGAGAAACACGCGTGGAAGAACTGAGACTAAAATTAATGCATTTACCGACTGTTTTTTTGAGACCACTTAAAAACTTGTTGATTTTACTAATG
>NMRA01000083.1:587160-704318 GCA_002633005.1 Phoronis australis
ATTCTCGTATCTATTTTACTGTCCAGTACAACGAAAGCCAAATGATAATTTCGGCATTGAAACGTAGATGTGTTGGTATCGTGATTACTTTTAGAAATGCTACTACCACCCGACCACACAACAGCCGACCAAGATTAGCAGCCGACGTACTTGCCAGAAATAAAACCACATAATTGGGCCAGGTGTCGCTAGTGAATAATGACGTAACGTTATGCAGAAGAGCACCGACTAAGTTCATCCATTAAAAGTTTACAGACAGAGTTGAAGGTCCACATACTATAGTCTATGGTCAGTGTTGTATTGGTAAAATTGCAGGGTTTGTGTTGCATTGGTGTACGTGCATTGTTAGAAACAGAATTTTTTGAAGTTCATCAAACTCTGGTTATTGGTAATGTCTCATTGGGTGTTTATTTCAAGCAGCTATAAACCATGTGGGTTGTCTCAATTTTTTCATATATTTGTTATCGTCGAGATTACCTGTCGTCGTCAGGCTCCATTGGTCGTACGCCATTCTCTTTTGCGTGCAGCGCAGCCACACGGGACTTAGCGTTCCAGTCCAGAGTGCTTGTCTACTTGCTAGGTACTAACCTCTCAAGAAAAATATGCATCGAAGAAATGAAACAAAAATCGGTGCATTTACCAACTGTTTTTTAAAACCACTTAAAAACTTGTATTAATGCACCTCTTTGTTCATTTTCAGAAGTTATTTTCGAAATTAAATTTTGTTCATACTAAGACAAAAAACAACCCAAGGATTGTTTGTACAATGTATCTATTTGTGCCAGGCACTAACCCATATCTATAAGGCCAAAAGAAAAATTCCACAGACAAATGCAACATGCTGGGTGCTTAACAGTTTCGCCCAAGCATCGGCCATCAAAATATTGTCCACTTGTTTTTTATTGCAAAACACTGTGCAGAAATTTTTTGTTTAGGCATATTGAATTTATTTGAAGAAAATTAAAATACTTGAATTGATAGAGAATGGTCAACAATAAAATAAAACATTGAATTTATTTCACTATATTGCATTGTTACATACAACACAGCATGACATTATTTAAAATAAAAGAAGAGATTGAGCAACAAAACGAAAAAAGGAACTTGGGTATTTGTTTATTTATTTATGATTACAGAAGCTTGTGAAAGGTGAGAAAAAATCTAACATTATATATGACATTGGGTAATTTATTAGAACAACTGTATCCAGATCTCATGATCAACTTCTGCCGACCAAGTCTCGAATGGTTACAGTTCTGTTTTGGCTGGCAAGGTATTCACAGAGAGTGAAGAAATACTGAAAAGAAAAAGAAAGACAGCAGACAAAAATGGTGTTAAGAACAACAAGAGCAAAAAGTCAACTAAAGAAGTCACAAACCAAAAATAAGTAAGATCCATCTGGAATAAAAAAATCGCGGGCAGCAGTACACCTTCAGCAAATTTGAATGGCTAGTAACTGCTTATTCAGATGCAGAACTGAGGTCTGCCGTGAATGTCAGAAGTGGTCACCGCTACAGCTTTGGCACTGCTTGTCATTGGTTAACATGAGCTTTGGGAAGATGCAGTTTTCCCAACAGCGACCTCTGGATGGAAGATTTTGTTGTGATGTTCATACTCTAAGGTGCCATGACATTTTTTTTCTGTCATTGTCACAAAGCGTTCAGAAGAGTATCAATGACAGATTTTTGAAAAGTTACAAGAAAAGTATGGTAATTATTTAGAACAAAAATATTAGATTGTTTTAAACATGATTGCATTTTATTTCTAATTTTCACGTTCTGGTTATTTCATTGCTTAAATTTCAAAATCATGTATTTTCCAGAATTGAAATTCTGATCCAATTTTTACTGATCTAAAAAATCGATATTATACCACATGGGCGGCGCAGCAATTGCGGGCTGAAAAAAGAGGGGGGCTATAGCCCCCCTCTTTTTTCAGTGCTGCGGCGCCCATGTACCAGTGAAACAGTCAACTTTCCAATATTTTCTTGGCCTTTTTCTGCATGTTTTTCTTTACTTACAAAAGCCAACAGCATATGACAACCATAGGAGTCATTATAAAGTGGCTGCCAAAAAGCAATGTGCAGTTGAAACAACTCGACATATATTAAAGAAAACTTTCGAATACTATATATTTGTGAGACTTAAATCAAATCCTGTTCAGAGCATAACTTTGAAGAGGAATAATTCTGTGAGTACGACAACAAGCCAGTTTTATGCTTAGGCGGACGACCATTGGTTTCCTGAGTGTATATTTATTATGATTGGTAAATGAGAACAAACAAACAAGTACATCCATTGGAATTCACGCATGCACACCTCAAGGAAGACCATCGTATCTTTTATATAAACAACTGTTACATGAAGTTAATGTGAACGATAAAATTTTCCCATTTCCCAGAGAAGCTAGCATACACAAAATTTTTATATGCAATTAATTTTTCAGCATCATCAGTATATGTAAAAAAATATTGGTCTCGATTTGTTCTTTACTCATATGAGAAGTGATTTCTGGGATTACAAAGGCTTACTGTTAGTTATTGCTTGAGACCGTGTTCAGCACAATTGACACGATGCCTCTGCTGCTGCTACCGTCGTCGTTGTGGCAAGCCTAGCTATCGAGTATGGTCTAATTCAACAAACTATCAATTCCTTCAAAGTCCTGAAATCACCTCCATTTTGACTAAAACACAGTTTGAAATCAGTGTTATAATGCTAAGTAGTCTAAACCACAAGTTGCTTTTTGTGATCGAAGACCAGGTTTATAGACACTTAATGTGCGACCTTCATGACCTTGGTGCATCTACCCCCTGGGTGCTTCGTTTGTCAAAAAGTATCCA
This sequence comes from Phoronis australis, assembly GCA_002633005.1. NCBI lineage: Eukaryota > Metazoa > Phoronida > Phoronidae > Phoronis > Phoronis australis. Next base: position 590,000 of record NMRA01000083.1, read on the forward strand.
GCTATATCCTTCACTGGATTGCTGTACAGATGTGTTCACTTGTATGGAAAAATGTACTGCACCAGTAGACTGAACCTTTTTTGTTGTTGTGGTGGAGTCGGACCAGTGTAATTTCAGTTAGTTTTCCTGAGCAATGCCAGGTAAGGGCACTTCTGGTGCCCCATTTGGTAGACCTCGTTAGCAGCATATAATAACTAAGACCACCCATTGGTTGCACAGCCTCATCACTCATAATTTTTCACTAAGTTGGGTTTGGCTCAGATTAACTATTCAGAATTCTTTGTTATCACATTAGTATCAACATAATACCTTGTGTTTTGATAAACAGCACAGTCTGATACCATATTAAATGGCCATAATCAAACAAGTCAGGACAAATTCACAGTAAAATAATGCATTCATGCTTATTTCAAAACTGAACTTTTTGTGTGTTTTGTAGTTAACTAATAAACTCATGGCTGTATTATAGCTGTTCTTAATGACATGTTTTGTGTCTGTGAGACCTGTTTATTTTTGTGTTTTCTTTGGCTTGAAATATCTTGTTGGTCTGTAGAATAAACATTCTAAGGTTGTGATCTGTCTGGTGCATAGTTTTGACATTATGTTAAATAATTTGCTAATACTTTATGATTTTTAGTGAATTTCAGAGGTTGTTAAGTACAAACCATTTGACTTTTAACTTCAAAGTAAACATCACTTCTTGCACTTACACTCCATCTATAAATTGTTCCAAAAGAGTGACGTGCCAATTTTTAGAAGGCTTACAAACTAGTTGAGCATGTCAGTGACAAAATGACTAGTCTGGTTTTGAACAAATGGGAGGTATTTCCACTGTCCTCCCATGGTGATTTTGACTGAGGTCACAGAAATTAGAGGATCTGTTACCATGATGCAGGTATGGTCAATGCTATGAATATTACTTGTTGCCTGTAGTCTGGACATTATATTGTCCTTCCTTGCAGAGGATTTCTGTGCTTCAGATTGTGTGTGTTGATGTGTGAAGTTAGCTGACTCTTCAACTTATTCTACACTGGCCTACATTTAAAACTGGGTTTTTGTATTGCCAATGTTTGCTGTCAATTTGATGTCAATTAACAGCTGTGAAATGTTTGTATTCATGTTGTAGATGCATTAATGTGAGGCTCAGGGTGTTTGATTAATGTAATTGATCACTCAGAAAACATAGTGGAGTGGTGGCAAAGCTAGTGTGCATGAGCAGGGCCAGCATAGGCCTAAGTACCTATGTAACTACTCTGACTTAGGCAATCCGTTGATTTAGTTTTACCCATTGTTGACCTATCAAGGCTTATGCATACAGATGTACACTTAACCATTGTACGAGAAAAAATAAAATATGCCCTCAGTTTATGGTCAGTCATTGCATAAACGCCTAAGCGAGCCTAATTAAGACACTCATACCAATTAATAACAACACAGTACCCATCCCCAGGGGTTGGGACAAAGATAACAGTTTGTGGCATAGACCCCCCCCCCCCATCCTGTCCACTTAACTTTCCAACAGGAATGATGCTCACACCAGGATCAGGATTGTAAAACTGTTAATCAGTTCACTCCTTGTATTAGGCCTACTGAATGATAGGTCAGGGGCATGGGTCTGTCAGCCTGGAGCTGTTTTCATCCCCTGAGTATGTACAGTACCTAGTGAACCAGAAGAATAGGTATACTGTGATATAATAGGATTAAGGATGTAATCCTGTGGATGATTAGGTATGTGTTAGAGGTACACAAAAGCTATAGGCTGGGTAACAACAGTGTCATGCAGTTGTATACACTGATCATCTTGCTGTCCAGATATGATGCAACACTAAACTGTTAGAAATAGGGTGCATTGGGCAGAATGAGTGGGTGTGCCTTTGAGTCTGTCCAATGTTGTGAGGCTGTGTAGGACCTTATGGACTTATTGGTGTACTTAGCTTTTGAATTGGTAAAGGTATATATTTTCTGAAAGGAGAAAGTCTGTAGAATTTGATTTTTGACTTTATACCGATGTGCTACGATTTGGATCTTGTGACGGTCTCTTTTTAGTTAAATTTTGGCAAGAAAGGTACGTCCATAGCAGAACAATGGTATCAATAACATGACTAAATTTTCTTTGCCATAAATACTGAAGATGAAATCTTAAAATGCTGTTACAGTTTTCTAAATTATCTTTTTGTTTTATGCAATTTTTGATTTTTTTGATATCCCCTTATGCAAAAGTGGAAACTTTTAAAAACAATTCCTGACAGTCTTTTGTTGAACAGTGTATAAAGCACGGTATTTGTGAGTTTCATATGAATCCAGTCGGCCATTTTTGAGATATGATGTTCAGAAGTTTGCCTAGGTTGGCCATTTTTCGAGGGCCCTAACTCTGATTGGGTATGTTGACTATTGGTTTAGGCAGTCAAGGTTGTACATGGGTATTCCATTGTTACCTGTTACCCACAATCCATTATGATCAATGTCCAAAGCTTGCTTTCTTTTAATTGCTGTCAATTACTCTCACTCAGACATTCATTGATATATTAGTGGTTTTCAAGTCAATATGCCTGATTAAAAGGTGTGACACATGAATCAAATTCCAATGAATTATACCTGAATACAAAATGTAGGTAATATAAACCAGGTGGCATGTTATTCTTTCTTTATGTTTATAGCTAGCATCATGCAGGCATATTGTTATAGCTACTGAAGTGCCATTCTATGTTACAAATCTAGTGCAGTTTCACCAGAAGCCTATTTTCAAAGCTGTGACAAAACTGCAGAGCTATATATTTTGTTGTATTCCTCTGGGTTGCCATTAATCTGTGTAGGATAATGACATGGCATAACCAGTCATCTTTGCTCCTGGTAGGTCTTGAATTTTGGATTGCTTCAGGTATGGTACTGTGGTAGGAGTTATGTTTAAATTTTCTCTGGTTTCGGGGTTCTGGTACTGCAAAGACTTCATGTGCCTGTTGCAGGATTATTACCTAATTAGTGGTGTGCCTCTATTTGGAACAACCGCTTACTGTCCGCCTTATCTGTATACAGTTTTTTCATAAAACATACTAATCTGACAAGCTTCCTCAGAGTCTCCTGATACTTATTTTGTATCATTTTGATTGTTATGTCATAATAAATGACTTTTTCCTCACACCAACTCTTCTTTTTATCTCTGGAAATTGAGCTATGTGGACTCGCCCTTTTGTTTTATTTGTATCATTGCTCATTTCTTCTTGTGTTGTTTCATTTTGCCACACCTCTATATTTGCTAGCCCTATCACTGACAGTTCACCTCATAGCTGATGGGGATGACATCACTATGCACCAGTCTAGGTGTTTGTTTCATGTCTAAAGTGCCATCTGTACACATGCTTACCCTAGAACAAGTTACTCCTGGAAGGAGTTGTCGCTAGGTTTGGAGGCTGTGTGGAAACAAGTGCAACTTACCCTACTTATGACAACTTATTATCAGCTGCGGTTACATACAGCGAGGTTTAATTTTGTGCGCTGTATTCTCATTTGGGTGCTCATTGCCATGCATACATCGACATTACTTCCGCCTTACCCTAGTTATCGGATATGTGTGTGTGGACATTCCACTTGAAAGAGGGGAAAGTTGCACTAGTGCAAGTTGTTCTAGGGTAGGCATGTGAGTGTACGGGACTTTAAGTATTCCTTCGTCTTGGCTTTATATTTATTTAACTCACCCTACCACCACCCATGTCTCATGTATTTTCATGTATCTTTTGTGTGATGTTGATTTTTGCTTTTTGCTTTGCCTATATGCCTCTTTACTCACTAGATGGCAGGGTGGTTTTTCTAAGTTTGTCTTTCCAAAGACAGTATTTTGTATTACTGGTATGGGTATTTCCATTCAGGGCTCGACTCTTGGCATTATAAACGTCAGCTCGCTAAATGCGATATTATCCGCAGGTTGCCAAACACGATGTGAACCAGGTTGCCAAAACATGGAAAGCTTTTGTTGGGTGCTTACGAAAGTCCTGACCCATACAATTAATTCACAGTTGGCTTTAGGTTCAAAGAAACAAAATAAGCGATACACTTGAAGTAAAAATCTGATGAACCTACTAACTGTTTGCTTCACTTCTTTTCTAATCGAACAAAAAATTAGGAATGTCTTGGATACAATCCCTGATGCAGGCTCACCTCTTGATCCAAAAGCAGACGATCTGCACACGTTACCTGTGTGTGATTTGTAAACAGGCTCTTCTTATTTTTGCTGAATTATTCTAACTTCCATCTAGTAATTTCTTGTAGTATTCTGAGTGCTTAGGTGGCGACATCGTGGCAACCTGGAATTTTTTACCAATCTGCATTTATCATAAAAGCCTCAAATGTGACAAACTCAGGGTTGGGATGAAATATCCTCTCAGCATTTCACTTAGATCCATTGTTTCTCAAGTTCATAAAAATGTATGCTCCCTTTGTACAAATAATAACCAGTACCTAAGTGGCAAGTAAACATACCGGTACTTACATCATGTGTTGTTGAACTTAGCCACTTTAATGCAGTGAGTGAAAGAATAGACAGAGAGGAAAAGGTGTAGATCAGGAACTGGTTCTTCTTTCCTAATGAATTTGTTTAGTTGGATGTTGCCTTTACTTGCTTACTGGTGTGATGCTCTAGTGTTTGTATCATCCTTAGCGTTTAATTAAATTAAATTAAATTTCAAGCTCAAAACTGGAATATGTAAATCATGTTAGTGGCATTGAGTCTTCCCGCTGAAGCTTTAAGTGAATTCCATTCTGTCTATTCTTTTACTGAAGAACGATAACTTGCCTGTTAAAAAACAAAGAAGGGTTCTACCTCTACCAAAGCATGAATCAATGCAATGGTTTTCAAAGATAGCTTTGCATGGGACTATAAGTATGTAATTTGAATAATGAGACAGTCTTGTCAAGGTGATCGAGACTGGTCTCATATTGTTTACAATGTGTTTTTAATATGCTATTTTGTTATTTTCAGGGTATCTTAGCATCTTCAGGTTGCCTAGCTGAATCGGGAAATGCGATAGTGAAGAGTTTCTGAAATGGTGACCTACGGGGAATGTCATGTAGTTTTTCTCTCAGTGGAGAAATGCAACAGAGCAAGGAAGGCATGATACCAAGCGGAAATAATCGACAGTTAAGTAAAGATGGGTGTAGTCAGTCTAGTGCAAGCGCAGGTCCTAGTTGGCCTCGATCTCGACATTTCTTGCCGTCACCGAAACGCAAACGAGCACCATTACCTCCTAGCTTCCATGATCCTGATGATATTAAGCTGACTTTGAGTGATGAGGATGACACCGACCATGTGTCAGGTAGTTGTCCAAACCTGCATTCTAGTTCATTGGGTGGGAGTGATCAGTCGCGGTCTGGACATAGTAACTCTGCAGCTGTGTTAAGGGCGCTAGATGAACTCAGTCCTCGACAGCGTACCTATGCTTTCTCAGTTGCTCACAGTGAAACAGATTGGATTTTGAACAAACCCGTGAAGTTATGGACAAGGCAGGAAGTCCAAGTGTGGGCCTCTTCTGTTGGTGTAGAGGATATACTCAAACACCTACCAGGTAATTATTTCATTTTTGGACAAGTGTGAAATTACATGTGTTGGGTTTAGATTCTTAGATAAATGTTTTTTTCTTTTTTTAAACAAATGTTTCTGTGCGTCATGAATTAGTGCCCCAAGAATGACTGATAACTCAACTGTTGGCTGCATATTGATTTGTTTATTGTGTTCTTTAAAAAGTTTGCTGAAAATTACTGGAGTCAATTAAAAATCTTATTGTGTTGAAAAACCACTGAACTACATTAAGTCCCTTACAAGAGACTAGCAGGCCCATGGGGAGAAAAATAATATTGGGAGGACACAGATATATTGAAACCAGTATCAAAGCCTGGCCTCACCTCTTACAGATGCACCCGTCCTCACCGCTGGTCACCATTACTTAAAACATTCAAGGTTCATTTTGTTATGCTCCCCACACTCTAGTTGACACATCATTGGCACATTCTGATGTGTGCTTAACCAACTCACCTCTGCCAGTTTTCTAATGCAACCTACCACAATAAATAAAAGGCTGGAGGCCAACCCATTGCACTGAAGGTGGATGCATATTTGGGGTATATTGCCTGCTCATGTTCCTCTGATAATGTCACTGCTAAAACATATTGCTTTCTCTGAAAGATAGGTGTAACTTGGCCTGTAACTTGAGGGTTAATAATGAACTGTTCTATCGACATTTTTCGCTAAACTTGGACATTGTGGTGTTGTCATTTGTGTCACAGACTGATATGTTGGAATTTTTAAATTTCCATGGTTAAGGTATGATTATTTTCAATTAAAATTCCTTTCTCCCCTTGCATGTTCAGAAAATAGAATTCAAGCAGGCAAAGTAATGGATTTTAATGTTGTAGTTATATGCACACTGTCTCATCATCAGAACACCTGGTGAAATAAAGTTTTATTGATTGGTGATTAGATTTGTAAAGTGAATCATTTTTGAGGGGCCTGCTGTTCTAAATTATTTTGTATGACATAAATAAGAGGTTAATGCCTTTAATACTTCGTTTAACTGATGACGCGAAATGATCTGGCTGCTGGATTTTCATCCTCAATTTTGTTGTATTTGTTTTTACAATATTGTTTTTTAATTTGCTTTAACATATCAAGCAATTATCTTAAAAATTTCCGTCTTTTGTCCGTGCTGTGTTTCAAAATATTCAGACTAGTAACCAGATTGCTTAAACAGAACTGTTAAGTTACATTTATGAGATTAGTTACATTGTATGCTGAGATATGAAAGAGAAAAAAATCTTGATCTACGACTTTGTCAACGGGGTGTTTTCTTTCACTCTGGTGGCAACATTTCGGTTTCCTGGAGGAATTTTTTGTTCAATCCCCAGGTGCTCAATAACACCGGTTATTTATGAGCTTGCGGAATGATATCCTTACCACTCAGCATTGTTGATGTTTATATTCAATTTATTCAACAATTCAACTTGCTACCCAATCACGTCTCGTTATTTTGTTGTGCAGATATTATGAAGGGTCCTATGCTTATTTCCAAAATCCAGCAATATTTTGTGAGGAATGATGGTCAATGAGAAATTGTGACGATGACGTATGCCATAAACGGATCAAATAAATGTTAGTTAGCATAATAGTAAGAGACTACCTGTTGGACACTACAGTCTTTGTGTAGTTGTACCCCCATTGTCCACCACCACTGTAAGTCACTTGATTGTCTGCCACCAGAGGACAGTGTTGCTGCACTGAAGTGCTTCACTTTGCAAGTTCTCATTCCCTCATTACTTGGCAAAATGAGATTTCTCTAAATAATTAGCTTTGTGCTGAAGTCTTTGTAAGGAAAGCTGGGGTGAGTCCGGCCTCATTTTCGAAAAATAAAAATTTCTCACAAAATCTCACTACTTCATTTTTTAAAATTACTTGAAAAAATAAGAAATGACCAGGAGTCTTTTTGGGATATGCCATTGATGATTTCACTATAATTATGACAGTGCAGTATGCATTCGAAGTGATCGGGTCAAAAAAGCGGAACTTGCCCCAAGACAAGTTTTGCCAACCCCTGGGATAACTTTGGCCCGTAGATATATGTACTTGAACTTAAATATAGTTTCATGCTTTGTTCTTTCAGTGACTTGTATTTTCAGCACTATGGTGTATCTGAACAAAAAGAAAAGTGACTGTTGTGTTTGTATGTACACATGATGATGCATGTTCATGTACTTGCATGTACTCCTGTGAACTTTGGACAACACATTGATACCTGAGAATGGTGGTCTTGGAAGTACCAAAAATAATAAAAAGTTTCTTACGGAAAAATGCAGAACTAGCCCCTGCTAGCGTTGCAAGAAATATTGTGCTAGCGTTGCAAGAAATATTGTGTGGCATCTTGTAGGGTTCAAGAATATACCGGTAAATGAATACTGTTTCCCATAGAAATAACCTAAGTGCACATAAAAGAAAATCTAGTGAAACCTTAAGCATTTCACAAGAAGTAAAAACTAAAATAGAAACGGGAAAGTTTGCTACGAGTGAAGAAATTGTACTTTTGTTTCTTAATCTGATGTGTTCTTAGTAGTTTTTAAAGTCAACAATGAAGAAATTTTTAAGTGAATGTGGGTGATATTTCATGTTGTCGCCACACTCAAGCGAAACTCACCTTTGGTCACCATGAAATTTCTGTTTGATTATGACCTAGGACCAATATATTACTCCCAGATTATGACATACTTATCTTAACATGCTGTTGTTGTGTGTCTATAGATGGAGCTGCTTTGGTTTAACAATGATCATGTTTACACTGTCTGGTATTTTTATTAGTGAAATTAATGGAGCGGAAAATGACAGCTTATTAAACATTGATAAGTTGGGATAGTTGGACTGCGTAATTCTATTTTGTCTGTGAACCTCATCTGTGAGCTTGCTTTTAGGAGGTTTGCAAGGTAGATAGGTAGGACATTTCATGTGTTATGAATCTCTCACACCAAACTCATTATTAGAACATCCGATTTCATCTTAGCAGCTTGATGAAAGGGGCTCGGATGGGTGAAAACGGACCAATTTGAACAAAAACTTGCCTAGAGTGTGATACCGTTGTCGGTATTTTAATCCTGATTGCTGAACTGCATGGTCGGTTCCCATTTGGTGTTTGTTCCGGTGTCAATTTCTTATGCACGTGATATCATTTGAGACGGAACAAATGCTTGTGTTGTGCGTTGATAATAGTTGAGGTATACGGTATATACTTTCTTGGTATAGCTGATCAACAAACAAGTAAATTATGATTAAAATAAAACATTAAGAATCCCAGCACAATGTTCTTCTTGAGGTTGTAAAATAAACCTTAGAAATTGGTACAAATAGACAAACATTGAACAGAAGTCTGTTACATTGTAGCGAGTAAAGAATGATTTTAGGGTAACATGACACTTTTGTGTCAAGGTAAATATGTAAAACAGATTTGTTTAAGTGTAAGAACTATGGTTTATGGTTTTACTCTGTGGTATTTGTGTGCCCAGCCTTGGTTTTCAATAGGTGGCATATCGTATATCAGATATTGATACCTTCTCTAAATGTCAGTGATATTTCTTTACATCCAGGAGGGCAAACGTTCGTATGGTCATTAAAAAAGACTCGCTGTTTTTACCGTGATATAAGTGTCTTGTATTTTAGGGTCTTTGGAAAGTTTCAAGATCTATAAAAACTGGTGACGGTATCAGTATACTGTGTTGATTTTGTCATCATAAAACTTCATATCATTTTGCAAAATTAAGGTTTTAGAGAGCTAAATTGAAATTAAAATCTCATAGATCAACCTGCTTTCATTAATAGTCAAAGACTTGCAGCCATGTCTTCTAATGTGGGCCTTTGATGTAGTCATACTGGAATTATGCTTAAGTACATGAGAGACAGCAGCTAATTTATAACAGCATGAGAATGTTTGTTATATTCACTAGATAACTGTCTCTGTTTACATACCACTTGAGATGCTGGTCTTATTTCAATGTTCTCCCCACTGGCTGGCTCACAGATGAAGGGTGGCCTCCTGCAGGTCAGGTGAGGTGCTGCATCCTGCTCAAAAGAGACCAAGTCTTCTACATGGCCGCATGATTATCATATCATCTGATGTTCTGCTTTTGTTGTTATGTGCTTTTATCATTTGTGTTTATTTTCATTTCCTTTCTTGGGTTGTTTTCTTTAAGAAGACTGACATCTGGAACTAGCTGCCACTCATCTCCACAGTTTCATTTGACTAATTGCCACCTATTCGTTACAACAGCTGTTATATAACCATACTTCTTTATAATAATGACATTAAATCATTTAAGGACACAATGATATGGAAAAGAAGAATTCCACCAAGTCAAGTTAATTTGTACTTTCTGAACAGCTGCAATTAAACATTGTACAATAAAGTTTGTTTTCTTTTCATTTTAGATCTGGATGGTGAAGATTTAGTGGACTTTAGTGAGCAAGGGATTGGTGGGTATATACTGACACTGGGCAATCAATGTTGTTTTGGATTTACAGTAACAATGGAAACAGTCTCTGTAAAGTGGCTGTGATTCAGTGGCTGTAAATGAGTCTTATCACCATTTCAGTTTTTTTAACAACTTCCTCTGCCCTAAATATATTCTTTCTTAAGTAAGTCCACTATAGATTTATTTATAATTTTTCTTGTATATTCTATTTACTGTGTTACTAATGATTTACATCAATTCCTCTGCCCAGGTCAGCTAGAATCCAACTTAATAAATCTTACTTTGCCATAAAGCCACATCATTTGATGAAAGCACAAACTAGTGCAAGCTCTAACACTACCAAAAAATGTTTGTCAGCAGTGTCCATGCTGATCATGTGCATGGTGTTAGTAAATTTCAGCTGTAAAGAAATGAGTGACGTCAACAGACTCTTACAATATGAGAAATATTGAGTCTCTTGTTATCTTAACTTATGCTTGATGTCCTCCTCTTGTGTGTCTGTGCACCTGAACTAGTTTGTTTGAAGCTGAATTCACATGGACAAAACTGCCTTATTGGTCTTGTTTACAACTAGTGATAACAACTGTGAGGCCATTTCTGTTAGTCAATAACTTTGTGTATACCCACTCAGCTGAATTTGACCACGTTTGGTCCAGTTAGATGGTAAGTCAACCTATTGGTATTTTTCTCCCAGTGAGCTGAGCCTCCCTTATTAACTGTTGCTCGGTTAACCTGAAATAGACTTAATGATGAGAAAAGAACATCGGGCTTGTTAAAAATCTTGAAAAAATTGGGACAGCCACCTTTTTCAACATTGAAAGCTTGGAAACCTTTTCTCTTGGAGACCACTGCTACGGAACCTTCACAATAAGATTGCTGGTCAGTAACTGTCTCCAGTGTATTCCATGTTCTTACAAAATGGTGATGTGACAACATGGCTGCTAGTGTGGTATGCTCTAAGTGCCATTTTTACAAGCAAGTTTACGCAAGCTGAGTGTGTAACCTAGCTTGAATTAGGTAGGCCCCAAAAACTTGAACACTATTGAACAAGCTTGAATTTATTGTCCATTAGCTTGAACAATATTGGCCAAGCTTGAATAATATTGTCCATGCTTGAATAATATTACCCAAGCTTGAATACTATTGTCCATCCCCATGCCAAATATCGTATGGATTTTGCCGCAAGCTATTGTTTAACTTGCGAGATCCATCCGACAGGCGTAAGCATTGAATATAACAATACAGGTCGTACGGATATCATACCTTCACCTTTTTGAGACCCTAATTCACAACATATGACAAAAACCTCCTGTTTGATTTCAACTCCCCACGACTGCAGTTTCTAAATTGGGGGCTAAATTCAGGTATCAATAAAGTCCAGTGCTTATAATTCCTGAGGTCTTTTGTCTGACATCACAGACTCACAGGCCAATTATCTACCACAGTGACTAGGACGTGTACCTGACAACTGAAACCTAACACATCTATTTTGGCTTATTGTTATCACAATCTAATTATACCTAGGGATTGAGCTTTGGACGCACTTTTCTGGGGACATATGTCGAACATAAATATATTGCCATGAAGTCATCTGTTACTGGGGGGGGGGGGGTAATTATGCTCTCTGCTTTGTACAAAAGGCCCTAAGATCAGCACTCATGATTAACAGGCCTCTTCATGTAAAATCCATCAACAAAGCACAAGACTGTTAGCAGTTATTAGTAATGACTGCTAACAACCTGTATATTATTAATAATTTTTGTTTGGTATCAACCCCATGCAGTTACTGTTTTGCTTCATTGGTACATAATCTACTTCCATTTAAAAACTGTACATACCTGCAACTGAACAAGTTAAGTCCCCGTTTTACAGTTCTTTCTTTTTTTCCAGGAAACTTGGACATAAAAAATATTGCGCTGCACAACAAATTTGAAAAAGGATTACAAAAGCTGCGATCTCATAATCTGATGAAAGAAATCAGTCATGTAAGAGCCCCTTGGTTATAAATTTGGAAGATGTGAATTGTCCTCTCCTGATCAATGTTGTCTATATTTTATATGTTATCGAGGTCATGGTTTCTTTTCAGGCGTAAGGCTCGATAATTGAAATAGACATGTTTATGATACTCTTGAACACATCCCAAAACCTTGGGTTTCATTTGGTTCTACTTCTCCATGTTTAAGTGTAATACGACATGCAGAATAGTACAATTTCATTTCATCAAAATTTTGAGTGAACAAGAAGACAGTTTTACTTGATTAATAGAAAACCTTATATATTACAACTGTCATCAACAAACACACTATGAAGTTTTGAACCTTTTTTGAAATACAATGAGCATCTGTGAAATGAAAAAAGACAGTTTTAGTCATTGTTTTTGCTCGAATTTGAGGAAACTTTACCGACAAGTTAATGTTTTGTGAATGTGTGTATTTTATGTTACTTTATTATGGTGATTGATAATACGTACTGTCTGTTTCATTGCACTGTTAATGGATCACTGTCTTTTTCAGAAGTCATCTAAATGCATAACGGATATCGATGTAAACAATCAAGCTGGGAGTAAGTTTCGTTTGAGGCCACAAGATAGTGGGACAGACATTCAAGAGACATTGGGGTCTGGTAGAGGCTGCAGGTGTAGTGCACAAGAAAACAGAACAGCAATGTCGGGTAGAAGCACACCTGATTATACACGGGTTCAGGTGAGAATAAACTGTGTAGTAGTCACTAATCTCACAAACTGTGTAGTCGTCACCAATCTCACAAACTGTGTAGTAGTCACCAATCTCACAAATTGTGTAGTAGTCACCAATCTCACAAACTTGCAATGTTAGAGTTCTCGTAGTGGTTGATCAAAAGAGTTTTGCCTGACATTGTTTTCAAATGAAGAGAGCACATTGTCAAACCAATCTCATGTGACAACCCAAGGGAATTGACGTAGAAACCCCAAACACAACTGAGTTTCTGAAGCTTGTCATACTCCAGTTCTGGTCAAAAGCTTAGAACGTGAACTGGTAAGGGGGTTTCCGAAACTGTACTACGTAAAGTGGGCCTTTCCACTCCAGTCTCTCACACAAGGTTCACGTGAGTGGTGAAAATGGTAGCGTTTAGAAAGATATACGCACTGTCCTCTCAGGGGTCATTTTTGCCAACAGTTAGTTTGTTTCATGTATAAAGCGAAAATTGATGTCAAAATACGTTCAGTCTGCCATAAATTGATTAATACAGCGATAAGTGAAGATCTCTTTCCCCTGCATATGCATTATACGGTAAGATCTTCCCATTTGGTTTCAACTCCAGCTGATAGTAGTTTTTCATGCTGTAAACAGTTGCTTTAAGTGAGATCAGGATCACACTCAGATCATTCAGGTGTGAGCTATTTAGTCTGACTGGGTTTTATTCAACTCTGGTTTCCACTTGTCATCAAGGGAGTGATTCTCTGGGTCACCTCTGAGGGTAGTTATTAATTCTTATCTGGATCTAAGGCCTCACAGCTCCCGGGCTGTGCTTTCCATTTTTCCGTGGGCCATGAAAACCAATGAAAACCCAAAAATATGAAAAGAGAAGTAAGAATTAAACCAAGTAATAATGATTTTGTGGAAAACAACTCACTGGATTTGCCTCAGCTGAATGCATATGACGAAAGCGTGGGGAATACTGTCAACATATTCAGGCACACTAAATGAAACATGTTTTTGTTTTAATGGAAGGGTGAAAAAACTTCTCAAGAACCTTGTTTATGCTTACAGTATCTGAAAAGACTTTTCTTCGTTTTCAAGTACCGTGAAAAATAATCAATTTAAAGCATCCTTAAAAGGGGACTGTAGTCAAAATAATGTTGCAGTTAATCAGTTCTAACATACAAATAAAACTCACATTTGCCTGACTTGCGTGCCAAACTAAAGCCAATTCGAATTCATGGTCAAAACACTGAATTCTGAAAGCGATCGCTGATTGGCTGATGTGTCAGTGACGTGAACGGCGGGGTCATCGGCTGTTTTACACATTCATTGCTTATGTCATATTTGAAGAGTTTACATCGTAATTTATCATTGTATAAATCGTCCTTATTTTTTATTTTTTATTGTTTACCACAGTGCTGTAAAAGGTTCGCTATGCCTTTTTGTATGGCACCTGGTTGCTCAAACTCTTCGAAAAAGGCGTCTTCTAAAGGGATGGTCATCGCATACCATCGCCGGGTTACCCAAGCCTTGGCCCAAAGCTCAGTGTAGATATGGGCCTACAGGTTTTAGCCGATATGGGTAAAATATGTACAAATAAAATCTGACTCAAATAAATGTCCTTAAAACTAAGTCATCCTTGAGTAAACCTANCTTTATAATAGTACAGCTGTCATCAACAAACACACTATGAAATTTTGAACCTTTTTTGCAATACAATGAGCATCTGTAAAATGAAAAAAGACAGTTTTAGCCATTGTTTTTGCTCAAATTTGAGGAAACTTTACCGCCAAGTTAATGTTTTGTGTGTATTTTATGTTACTTTATTATGGTGGTTGATAATACTGTCTGTTTCATTGCACAATTAATGCATCACTGTCTTTTTCAGAAGTCGCCCAAATGCATATCGGATATCGATGTAAACAATCAAGCTGGGAGTAAGTTTCTTTTGAGGCCAAAAAATAGTGGGACAGACATTCAAGAGACATTGGGGTCTGGTGGAGGCCACAGGGGTAGTGCACAAGAAAACACGACAATGTCAGGTAGAAGCACACCTGATTATACACGGGTTCAGGTGAGAATAAACTATGTAGTAGTCACCAACCTCACAAACTATGTAGTAGTCACCAATCTCACAAACTTGCGATGTTAGAGTTCTCATAGTGGTTGATCAAAAGAGTTTGTGGCATTGTTTTCAAATGAAGAGAGTACATTGTCAAACCAATCTCATGTGACAACCCAAGGGAATTGACGTAGAAACCCCAAACATAACTGAGTTTCTGAAGCTTGTCATACTCCAGTTCTGGTCAAAAGCTTAGAACGTGAACTGGTAAGGGTGTTTCCGAAACTGTACTACGTAAAGTGAGCCTTTCCAGTCTCTCACACAAGGTTCACGTGAGTGGTGAAAATGGTAGAAAGATATACGCACTGTCCTCTCAGGGGTCATTTTTGCCAACAGTTAGTTTGTTTCATGTCAAAGCGAAAATTGATGTCAAAATACGTTCAGTCTGCCATAAATTGATTAATACAGCGATAAGTGAAGATCTCTTTCCCCTGCATATGCATTATACGGTAAAATCTTCCCATTTGGTTTCAACTCCAGCTGATAGTGGTTTTTCATGCTGTAAACAGTTGCTTTAAGTGAGATCAGGATCACACTCAGATCATTCAGGTGTGAGCTGTTTAGTCTGACTGGGTTTTATTCAATTCTGGTTTCCACTTGTCATCAAGGGTGTGATTCTATTCACTGGGTCACCTCTGAGGGTAGTTATTAATTCTTATCTGGATCTAAGGCCTCAAAGCTCCCGGGCTGTGCTTTCCATTTTTCCGTGGGCCATAAAAACCAATGAAAACCCAAAAATATGAAAAGAGAAGTAAGAATTAAACCAAGTAATAATGATTTTGTCGAAAACAACTCACTGGATTTGCCTCAGCTGAGTGCATATGACGAAAGCGTGGGAAATACTGTCAACTTATTCAGGCACACTAAATGAAACATGTTTTTGTTTTAATGGAAGGGTGAAAAAACTTCTCAAGAACCTTGTTTATGCTTACAGTTCCTGAAAAGACTTTTATTCGTTTTCAAGTACCATGAAAAATTATCAATGTGGTTACGTATTTCCGCCATTGTCTTAGCTTCGTGTTTTCTGATTAGACACATTCTTATATATCATAGCATTGAAAATCAGCAATGAAGTAGTAATTATATGTAAGCTGGTACCATACCTGTACATGCCGTCTATGATGAGGGCATGTTCAGAACATGTAATTTAAGACCAAATCTAGATATCAATCTAATCCATTCTTAAGCATTCTGGTACTGTTTTGTTCGACACCACAAACTGGCAAGCCAATTGTCTGCCATGGTTAAAAGAGGTACTAAAACCATTCATGTTGAACATATGTACCTACCATAATATGTATGTGCATCACAAGCTTGTTACCTGAGATGATGGTGAAATAAAGTCATTTGTTATGACTAAATACAAATACAAAGAATAGGTATGAAAAAAAAATACAATTTTTTGTAAAAAAATAATGACTGGTAAGGTGGGCAGTAAAAAGAGCAACACAGGTATGAAAAGATGCCAAAAGTGAGGGGAGCTAGTGGGTGGGTAAAATAGCTGAATTTTGAAATAGCCGTGCTGTATTGAAATTCTTTATCCCACCACACGACATACAGGTCTTTGGAAGACAGGCATTGTGCGCCACATCCAGATCCATGTGATATGGACGGAAGGTTTGAGCCTACTGGTGTTTTAACATCTTTCCTGCTATCATAATGCAGGCAAATTTGCACTGTTGTGAGATGTGCTAATGTCTTATGAAAAAGGCAAACCTTTTGAAATAGCAATGGATGAACAAGGGCATCATGTAATCCATTCATTTTCTTCTGGGTAGAAGAATCTGTCACAAAGCCAGTTTACTGATGATTTCATAAGGTTTTAAATGCCATATTTTTTATTTTCACTCAAGCCACTTATGTAAAAATAAAATTGACATTTAAAATCTTAGGAAATTTAAATTTATTCAAGTGTTATTTGCTTATATACTAATGGTTAAAAGTGTACAGTTAATGTATGTTAATAATATTTTCTGTGTAAATATTGATTTCCAAGAGAAAACAGCAGCATTTCTTAAAACAACGCTTATGTAGGTGTTCACTCATTTTTCTTATGAATATCTTCACTTGTACTTGTATACTCTAATGTCATTTCTCATCTGTTGTGTGGTAGTGGTCATCTTTGTTCATTTGGTTGGAGTGGTATTCAATACCATTAGTTGAGATTACAATGTGTTGCATAACTTGGCTATGCTTTAAGGTATTGTATGCATAAACCTGTGCTCTGTTTACCTAAATGGTTATCTGAGTTGATTTACTCTGTATGAGAACTGATTGAGGCTTTTAAGCCAAGTTGCAAACACCTAGTCTGCTGTGATTGGTTCAAAGTGAAGGTCACCTGACATTATGACCCACACAAGACACTTTTGGCAAACACTTATGGAAATTACTCAAGTGGCTTTCAACTGTTTTGCACCAATAGATACTGAGACTAGGCAGTCAAGTAGTGCATCTAAACAATCAATTTCTTGAAAATTAAAGACTTGTCAAAGTTGTCTATATTAGAGACCTGACTACCTGCCTACAGGACATACTGAAATTGGATCACATACTTAGTAGAGAAATCATGGGTTTCTATAAACTTCCTTTTCAGGTACGACTGTGGACCAATGCTATGGTTCTGGAGTGGTTAGACTCTGTGGGTTTAGACAAGTTTAAACATATGTTTAAAGGTGAGTTATTAGAACTTTGAATGTTCTCAACTTTTCTCAGCATAATCTGTGATTTTGTCGGTAAAAATACTCCAGCTTTTACAATGTGTTGTTTCTAATCTTTGTGCAAAATTTTTCGACGTTCTTAAAGTCTTCACTCTTCCTTATTTAAGAAGAGCCTGTTTCTAAAAATGTTAAATGTCAACGCATACATTGTCAGTCTTGCCGTAATAAATCTTAAAAATATGATTGCAGGCAATTCTGTATACGTTGTATCCGCTTAGC
The DNA here is from genome assembly GCA_002633005.1 of Phoronis australis. Lineage (NCBI taxonomy): Eukaryota > Metazoa > Phoronida > Phoronidae > Phoronis > Phoronis australis. The sequence goes on from NMRA01000083.1 coordinate 607,732, forward strand.
TAATCACCTGGAACCATTTTTATGCTTTTTTGATATATAGATGAAAGTGACCTTATACGGATGTTTCTGTTTCAGCTAAGAATATTACAGGCGAGCAGTTAGTTAACATTGACATAAAATTACTTGGTGAGTAAGTTACAGTTATTTTCTAAATTATGAGATTAGCTCTTGCAATGGGAATGGTAATTCAAGAAGGAATGTTTCTTTGTTCTAATTTAGGGGTTTTGAATTATACATGAATGAATTCATCACCCATGCGTTTATTGCGTTTTAAACAAAATATTTTTTAGTTGTAAAATGTACAAAAACGAATTTTAAAAAGTTTTTAAAGTTTTCTTCAATATATTCGTAGGGTTTTTCTTTCATAAGATAACCCATTCAAATCATGCCTTCTGTATCTGAGCAAGACTGCAAGATTGACTTAATGAAGTCACGCTGAACTTGTCACTCTATTAGAAAATGATAATTTGGGGGTGGATGTATTTTGTTTTACGGACCGTTCTTAACTGTTTGTTCACTATATTCGCCCCAATAAGCGCCCATGCCGTTATAAGCGCCCCCCACGGGTTTTCAGACTTCGCTAAAATATGAACATAGCCCATGAACATGTACATGTGAAAACTTTCTTACCTACAGTTTAAAAATTCTACAGTAACGTCTTCAATTTATCGATGAGACCTGACAGTCCTGAAAAAATCACTGTGTGCAGAATTTGTAGACCACAAGCCTCGCTCACGGGTTCCCTACGTGCCTATCCAGCACGCAGGTATCACGCACTGGCACATGCTTTAGCATTGGTTGATGTATTCTCAGCAGTCACTGGTTAGCTTTAAAAATGGCAGACTGTGAACGAGTTTTAGCCTTTTCATGCAAGTGGCGTCACAGCAACTATTTCGTTTCTACAGTGATGTTTAATAGCCGCGTGCTTGAAGATCATACCTGTACAATAAACACATATCTGGCCAATTTAACCGGTGTGTTATTCATACTGTGTCATCGACAGTAGAAAGACTAACTGTATTTCTCAAAAAAATTTTGCCAAAATTATTTTCTATTTTTTTAAAGACTGGTTACCTTCTTATAAATAATGGGAACTTAATTCACAAAATGCTGTCTCATAACATCTACACAGTGCACACTAAGCTTGTAATAGAATAAAAATTCTTTAACATTTCTCTTTGTTGTGAAATTTCATCAAAATTCTGTTTCACTCGCCTGCTATGTTATATGCTAAATAGGTAACAAATTACCACCAACATAAATGTGTGTTCCAGTATGAGTAAGTTAACAGAAATGTACCCTAATTCAACTGTATGATTGACCTTGACTTTGGCATTGATTGCAGACGACATGCACATTTGCACAACAAGTGACCGAGAAGAGATTCTTGCCAGTATCTATCACCTCATGAGCAACAATAATGGTTCTAACCAGAACCTGCAAAGGTCAGACTCTGGATGCAGCCTAGCAAAGGTTGAACCCCTTACAAGGTCATCCAGTGCTGGGTCAACTCCTCCTCTGTCGCCGTCTCCAAGGACACCACCAGTGATTGACAAGTCTGTTATTGTGAAACAGGATAGTGGGAAGAAGAAAAAAAAGGGGCAAGTAGATTATTTTGGGAATTGATGGCTTTGTTCTTTAAGTGGATTTTAGGGCAATGGAATAATTNGACAGTGTATTTGCCTCTGACATCTCGTTCGAATGTCGGGTATCTCGTGACTTTTCGCATAGGGGCGGAGCTTGCGATAGGTCAATTGTCTACCATGGTTAAAAGAGGTACTTAAACCATTCATGTTTGACATATGTATCTACCATAATAAGTATGTGCATTACAAGCTTGTTACCTGAGATGATGGTGAAATACAGTCATTTGTTATGACGAAATACAAAAACAAAGAATAGGTACGAAAATAAAATAAAATTATTTGTAAAAAATGATATCTGGTAAGATGGGCAATAAAAAGTGCAACACAGGTATGAAAAGATGCCAAAAGTGAGGGGAGCTAGTGGGTTGGTAAAATAGCTGAATTTTGATATAGCCGTGCTGTATTGAAATTCTTTATCCCACCACACGACATACAGGTCTTTGGTGGACAGGCGTTCTGCGCCACCTCCAGATCCATGTAATATGGACGGAAGGTTTGAGCCTACTGGTGTTTTAACATCTTTCCTGCTATCATATAAGATGTCGGCAAATTTGCGCTGTTGTGAGATATGCTAATGTCTTACGAAAAAGGCAAACCGTTTGAAATTGCAATGGATGAACATTAGGACATCATGTTTCATTCATTTTCCTCTGCGTAGAAGAATCTGCCACAAAGCCAGTGGCTGCGGCTGAGAATTTCTACCTTAGATGGCGCCGAAAAGCTAAAATAAAGTGCACTTGCAACTAATCAAACAGTGAAATTTATTCTTTTGCTTTTAAATTATTGATCCACTATGTAATAATTGGAATTCTGTCCACCAAATGTGAGTCGAGATCAAGCGGAAGTCATTTTCGTACTCTTACTACTCTAGAGAGCGCTGAAAGGTCCCATGTTGAGGAGTGTTTGGACACATACGTCTATGTAGCTGACGCAAGGAAACTGAACTGAAACATGTGAGGTTGCATATAAAGAAAATTCCTATAGACACATGACAATCAGCCTGTGAGAGCCGGAAGCTGACCAAACTCATAACATGGACCAATTAAAAAATGACTCTAACTTATTTTCTACAAGAAGTTTAATTTCACTGGAACCCATCGTGTAAGAAAAATCACCAGATTTAGTCAACAATATATCAATTTACATATTTTGGCCAGTGTTTCATTGCTGTAAAGCCATTTCTAATGTGATAATTGCTCTACTCCACACAATAGAACATTAGATCAGATTTCCTGATAAACACGCCTCTTGACAACAGCTGGACTTGTACAAATCTGTTGACCAAGTACAAGGTACTGTGAAAGGATTGAGTTTGTATTGTATGTACTTTGAAGCAAGCCATCTAGCGGGTTGCAAAAGTTTTGTGGTAACTCAAACAACCAGCAAGTTCCAACAAAAGTGACACGTCCAATTGTTCACCAATGAGTGGTGTTTTCGCTACAGGCGAGAGTGTTAGTTAAAACCATTTTTGCCAGTTTGGGAACTGGTGTCGGTCAAAAGCCCATCCATGGAATGCCAGGCTAGTGGAGAATAACTAAAATTTGAATCTGGTCAGCACCATTGTGTAAATCCTGTTTAGTTTACTGATGATTTCATAAGGTTTCAAATGCCATATTTTTTATTTTCACACAAGCCACTTATATAAAAATAAAATTGACATTTAAAATCTTAGGAAATTTAAATAAACTCAAGTGTTATTATTTGCTTATATATATACTAATGGTTAAAAGTGTACAGTTAACTTATGTTAATAGTATTTTCTGTGTAAATGTTGATTTCCAATAGAAAACAGCATTTCTTGAAACAACGCTTATGTAGGTGTTCACTCATTTTTCGTCTCTTGTACTTGTATACTCTAATGTCATTTCTCATCTGTTGTGTGGTAGTGGTCATCTTTGTTCATTTGGTTGGAGTGGTATTCAATACCATTAGTTGAGATTACAATGTGTTGCATAACTTGGTTATACTTTAAGGTATTGTATGCATAAACCTGTGCTCTGTTTACCTAAATGGTTATCTGCAGTTGATCTACTCTGTATGAATGCTGATTGAGGCTTTTAAGCCAAGTTGCAAACACCTAGTGTGCTGTGATTGGTTCAAAGTGAAGGTCACCTGACATTATGAACCACACAAGACACTTTTGGCAAACACTTATGGAAATTACTCAAGTGGCTTCAACTGTTTTGCACCAATAGATACTGAGACTAGGCAGTCAAGTAGTACATCTAAACAATCAATTTCTTGAAAATTAAAGACTTGTCAAGGTTTTCTGTATTAGAGACCTGACTACCTGCCTACAGGACATACTGTGAGAAACTGAAATTGGATCACATACTTAGTACAGAAATCATGGGTTTCTATAAACTTCCTTTCCAGGTACGACTGTGGACCAACGCTATGGTTCTGGAGTGGTTAGATTCTGTGGGTTTAGACAAGTTTAAACATCTGTTTAAAGGTGAGTTATTAGAACTTTGAATGTTCTCAACTTTCCTCAGCATAATCTGTGATTTTGTCGGTAAAAATACTCCAGCTTTTACAATGTGTTGTTTCTAATCTTTGTGCAACAAATTTTCCGACGTTCTTAAAGTCTTCACTCTTCCTTACCGTATTTAAGAAGTGCCTGTTTCTAAAAATGTTTAATGTCAACGCATACATTGTCAGTCTTGCCGTAAGAAATCTTAAAAATATGATTGCAGGCAATTCGGTATACGTTGTATCCGCTTAGCTAATCACCTGGAACCATTTTTATGCTTTTTTAATGTATAGATGAAAGTGACCTTACACATACGGATGTTTCTGTTTCAGCTCAGAATATTACAGGCGAGCAGTTAGTTAACATTGACATAAAATTACTTGGTGAGTAAGTCACAGTTATTTTCTAAATTATGAGATTAGTTCTTGCAATGGGAATGGTAATTCAAGAAGGAATGTTTCTTTGTTCTAATTTAGGGGTTTTGAATTATACATGAATGAATTCATCACCCATGCGTTCATTGTGTTATAAACAAAATAATTTTTAGTTGTAAAATGTACAAAAACGAATTTTAAAAAGTTTTTAAAGTTTTCTTCAGTATTTTCGTAGGGTTTTTCTTTCATTAGATAACCCATTCAAATCATGCCTTCTGTATCTGAGCAAGACTGCAAGATTGACTTAATGAAGTCGCACTGAACTTGTCTCTATTAGAAAATGATAATTTGGGGGTGGATGTATTTTGTTTTACAGACCGTTCTAAACTGTTTGTTCATTATATTCGCCCCAATAAGCGCCCATGCCGCTATAAGCGCCCCCCACGGGTTTTCAGACTTCGCTAAAATATGAACATAGCCCATGAACATGTACATGTGAAAACTTTCTTACCTACAGTTTAAAAATTCTGACAGTAACGTCTTCAATTTATCGATGAGACCTGACAGTCCTGAAAAAATCACTGTGTGCAGAATTTGTAGACCACAAGCCTCGCTCACAGGTTCCCTACGTGCCTATCCAGCACGCAGGTATCATGCAGTGGCAAACGCTTTAGCATTGGTTGATGTAAACTCAGCAGTCATTGGTTAGCTTTAAAAATGGCAGACTGTGAACGAGTTTTAGCCTTTTCATGCAAGTGGCGTCACAGCAACTATTTCGTTTCTACAGTGATGTTTAATAGCCGCGTGCTTGAAGCTCATACCTGTACAATAAACACATATCTGGCCAATTTAACCGGTGTGTTATTCATACTGTGTCATCGACAGTAGAAAGACTAACTGTATTTCTCAAAAAAAAATTTGCCAAAATTATTTTCTATTTTTTTAAAGACTGGTTACCTTCTTATAAATAATGGTAACTTCACAAAATGCTGTCTCCTAACATCTACACAGTGCACACTAAGCTTGTAATAGAATAAAAATTCTTTAATACTTCTCTTTGTTGTGAAATTTCATCAAAATTCTGTTTCACTCACCTGCTATGTTATATGCTAAATAGGTAACAAATTACCACCAACATAAATGTGTGTTTCAGTATGAGTAAGTTAACAGAAATGTACCCTAATTCAACTGTATGATTGACCTTGACTTTGGCATTGATTGCAGACGACATGCACATTTGCACAACAAGTGACCGAGAAGAGATTCTTGCCAGTATCTATCACCTCATGAGCAACAATAATGGTTCTAACCAGAACCTGCAAAGGTCAGACTCTGGATGCAGCCTAGCAAAGGTTGAACCCCTTACAAGGTCATCCAGTGCTGGGTCAACTCCTCCTCTGTCGCCGTCTCCAAGGACACCACCAGTGATTGACAAGTCTGTTATTGTGAAACAGGATAGTGGGAAGAAGAAAAAAAAGGGGCAAGTAGATTATTTTGGGAATTGATGGCTTTGTTCTTTAAGTGGATTTTAGGGCAATGGAATAATTCAATATTTACAAAACATTTAAGAACTGAGGACTAATAAAATCAATTTACAGTATATCTGAATTACTATGTTGCTTCATTTGATAAGATCATTTAGCAGTGTTAGTGAGTTTAGGCTATGGCCTACCTTAAAATTTGTCTGAGTGTGAGCGACATCTAGTGATTCTGAGGACACCAGAAGCGGGTCTGGGGGCCATTATGTTATTGTCTGTGCATATCTTATATAGTTGTTGCTGTTACACACAAAATGTGATCTACAATGTTGAACTTGACCGTTTATGCAACTGCTCACTGTAAGCTGTGAGTAAAAAGTGGAGATGGCAAGACCGTTGGAATGCTGGTTATCAGTTATGACTGTGATTCCCTGATAATGTGTTTCTAATTGCTTGTCATGAACATGTCCTGAGTGAAGGCCGGCATTGTCTCATTGAAAGTAATTGGGTCTGTCAATCAACTTGAGTTAAACGCTGAGCATTCCTAAATCTGACTTGTCAAAATATTTACAGGCTACATAAGCTTAAGGAAAAGATGGCTCCAAAGATATTTGGTACAAGGTCAAAAGATAACGGTGATTGTGTGCATATCTGGAATAATCTGGCATCTCAAGGTAGGTTACTGATCATTCTTGGTTATTTTGTTACATTCCCACATATTTGTGTGACGTTGCATATTGCTGTCGACTTCTCTGTCAATTGTTCTGAAAATTTCCCCAGTGGTAATTTTAGTTTTTGTCTACGTTTGCCTCTGTATCTTCGGAGTTTATTAATGAATTTTCATGAAATTTGGGAAATAAGGTTTCTGTTAAGGAGACTGTAATGACTTTCCACTTTTTGATGAATGCAACATATTTTGCGGCTATTTTTACTATTTATGAGTCTGTTTATTGGCGTGTGCCTGTTTAACCCCAAAACAGCTCAAAGAATCATGAAATCTTTCAGATGTGTTCCAACTGAGAAGAACAGCACTAAACATAATTTTTGGACTGTTGAGACTTTTCTCTATTCCCTTGAATCAGTTTTGCATTTTTGTGCCTGGAACTTTATCTTTTTGTGAAATTTGGCAACTGAACGTGACAAGAAATGACGACAACTTTGGTATAGATCCAACTAGTGTTGTGTCCCCTTGTAGCAGTTTTAGTTTTTTACGTTTTCCTCTGCAACTTCGAATTTCCTTGACGTATTTTCATGAAATTTGGCAGATAGTTTTCTATTAAGGAAATGACACCTTTTCCCTTCAGATTCAAATATTCTATGCCACCTAGTTACCTATTTTATTATTTTTGACCGTTCCCCTCTCTATCAGCCAAACCCCTGGAAGGACCACTCATTATAAAATTGGCAAATGTGTTCTTACTGAGATGAGCATGATTGATATGTCCGATTACTGTTTCCCTCAACTTTCCGTTTTTGTTTTTTGCGCATGTAGCTTAATATCTACCGAGAGAGGAGAGTGCAACTGACATGGAGTTTGGGACAAATCTTACAAATATGGTTTTCTTTGTGTGTATCTTGGTATCTTCTAAGTTACTCACTGAATGTTCATGAAATTTTGCAGATAAGTTGAAATGTCAACACTTGCTGCACTGCAGATGGATTTGACCTATTCTGCGCCCCCTTGTGTCCTTTTTGATATTTTTGCTGTTAATCACCTGGCAAACTGCTTGAAGAATCATGATGAAAGATGGCAGTGTGTTCCCATTGAGGAGAGCATAACTGACATACTTTGTGGCCCCAAGAGTCTAGATTAAGCAAACTAGTTTTGCTTCCTATAGTGTGTATGTTTAAAATAGTGGTCCTCTGTTGTGGTCATCCCTTGAATCTGTGCTGTGAGTGCAACAGTGTCTGTATATCAACACTCCACATTGCTCTTGTGTCAATCATCTTGTCAGAATTCATTGGATGGACAACCCTGACGAGGAGACAGTTTGTTTGACGTTTTATTTTAGCGAAAATCTACATGTATATTGATTTTTGATCATGTATTCTTTTCTGTTAACAATGTCACACCTTCATGACCATGTTTCAGACTCCATGTCGACGACACCAGTAAAAGCAAGCGAGTCTACAACGTGTGCTGAGGTAATAAACACACTACTTGACCAGCACGAGATCACAGATGACTTTAACTTATACTACATGGTTGAGAGTGCTGTTGATCCAGAACAAGACAGTAAGTTAACTCATGAAGTCTAATAGGTGAACGGTAAAGTTTCTGTGTGCAATAGTAGTTATACCAAGACTGTTGTTTTTACCATTTTTCAAAAGCTTACTTCATTGCTCAAAATGTTACCACATACATAACCAAGACAGTTGTAGAACTCAAACCTTTGTAACCTATGAGATATTTTTTATTTTTTTTCTGTTTTGTGCTGAGGCGAAATGATTTCCACCATTCAGGTGTTCTAAGTTTAAAAATAAATATGCTAAAAGTTCACTCATTTAGACACAGTATAGCGGACAAGTGAAATTTTATTTGTTGATTTTTTCAATTTATTTAGTCACCTGTCGGCCACACCACGTGACATGATGAGACCAACAGGTGGCGTGCAGGCCAGACTTAAAATGTTTGCGAGTCCTCTCAGTTTTTTTTAAATAAGAATAATTAGTGTTAAATAATGGTCACTTTTTAGCTGAATTGTGACTATAAAGAGGACAAAATTGGTTTTTAATCAATTGTAAATGTAAAAGATATGTATTTACGTAATCATTGTTGTTCTTTAGTGATACCATTCTCACTCAGAGTGTCTTCCCAATACATCAATTACTTTCTAATAACAATCAACTTACCCATGTTTATTTATAATTGTTAAAACATCTTTCCAGTATTTGACCGTGAGTTAGGCAAGTTTGAGTGTCCATTGTTTGTGCAACAGCAGTGGTCAAGCCCTCCTTCTCATAGACTGGAGCTGCATAAGAGGAGAGGCATTCAGATCAAGGTATGATTAAATGGACATTTAAGGTTATGTAGGACCATAGAAAACTTTCCAAATTTGACGAACTTCTTCGAAACATCACATCTCAGAAATGGCTGATTGGATTCATATAAAACTCGGATACTATGCTTTGTGCTCTGTTTTCCAAAGGTCTGTTAGGAATTGTTTTTAAAATGTTCTACTTTTGCATAAGGGGCTATCAAAATGTAGGACTTTATATGATTTTTGTGAAAAAAAAATGTAAAGTTGCATAAAACAAAATTGAAATGAGCGTTTTTGATGTCTCATCTTGAGCACTTATTTCAAAGTTATAGTTGTGTTGATATTATGGTAAACACACATACTTGTCAATAAAGGGCCCACATGACCTTAATAAGCAGACAGGGAAGACTTATATGGAGAAATGCACTCTCTGTGCTACGTAGTGATAGACAGCATTGAGGTTTTTATTGATGAAAGAGTGTGCATGCTTTTGAAATCGCAAGTTGCTAACAGCAAGTGGCTTCACTATAGATATATTTGCAGCTATTTTGGTTCTAAAGTATTTCTGTATAGTTTGTGTGATATTGTATTAAAAGTGTTTACGTCTAAGACTAAACAAAATATAATAATTGATTCTGGCTCAAACCAGATGCAATTATGCTATTTTTAGCCTTAGCAATTAAGCGCAAGAGATGTAAAAATACATTCAATCACACAATTTTGGAATCTGCTTTTTCTCAGTGCAATGTAGTCCAGAGTTTTTTTAGTAGCAGAGTGCGGAATGGTTTAAGACAAAATGTTGAGGAACAGATTTTTATACTGAAAAATGTCTCTGTTTATTTTATCAACATTTTACAAGTCTTGTGAGGTCACGTCTTAATTATGTCTTCATCCAGGTAGTGTATCACATTAGTGGTATGAGACAGAGAGGGAAGTCCTTCAGTCTCTCTGATAGATCAACGTCAGAAGATGCCTTGAAGACTGCTCTGAGAAAAATAAGACTGAGACATGTGGATGCAACTCTGTTCTGTTTAATGCAAATTAATAAAGAAAATGGCGGTACGTTGAACAAGGTTACTTTCAGAAGTTGACTGTGGACTTAGTTTAAAGGGAGCTGTGATTTGTTATATAATAAATTAATTACTGGATTTAATCATCCACACGCAATCACAAAGCGTAGCTACCTTTTAATCTAAACCCATAGTCAACTTCTGACAGTCACCAGGGGGCAGTTGATGTCATAGCTTCTCAACTTCTCAAATTCATTTGATTTTAAATTGTGTTCCATAATCAATAGAAGTTTAATAGAAGTATGGCAATNGCTCTGGTGACAAGTATTGTAGATTTACAGTTTTGGCAATCTTACAAGAGGTAATAAAATGACAAAATTTTTGTATTTACCTTAACTCGGAAATATTTCCTCTCAATTTTTGTTTAAATAAGAATAATTAGTGTTAAATATTGGTCAATTTTTAGCTGAATTATGATTCTAAAGGGAGCGAAATTGGTTTTTAATCAATAGTAAATGTAAAAGATAATACGTTATCATTGTCGTTCTTTAGTGATACCATTCTCACTCACAGTGTCTTCCCAATACATCAATAAGTCTTATGTTTTTAATAACAATCAACTTACCCGTGTTTATTTATAATTGTTAAAACATCTTTCCAGTATTTGACCGTGAGTTAGGCAAGTTTGAGTGTCCATTGTTTGTGCAGCAGCAGTGGTCAAGCCCTCCTTCACATAGACTGGAGCTGCATAAGAGGAGAGGCATTCAGATCAAGGTATGATTAAATGGACATTTGAGGTTATGTAGGACCATAGAAAACTTTCCAAATTTGACGAACTTCTTCGAAACATCACATCTCAGAAATGGCTGATTGAATTCATATAAAACTCAGATACTCTGCTTTGTGCACTGTTTTCCAAAGGTCTGTTAGGAATTGTTTTTAAGATTTTCTACTTTTGCATAAAGGGCTATCAAAATGTAGGACTTTTATATGATTTTTTGAAAAAAAAATGTAAAGTTGCATAAAAATGAAATTGAAAATAGTGGTTTTGAGGTCTCAGCTTGAGCACTTATTTCAAAGTTATAGTTGTGTCAGGGCTTGGAATTTTCCGCGGAAACGCGGATTTCCGCTTTTTTCAAGTGTTCTGTCCGCGCATTTTATTATATTTCCGCGTAAAAACAAATCGGATTTTATATAAAATTTCCGCGGCAAATTCCTTTCTTACCGCGGCGTTGCAGACGACGTTCACCTCGAAAAGCGGAAGTTGCTCTTTATGTTTCGGAGGAACGTAAATTGTCAACATTGCCGAGGCATCTGGGTAAGCGTTGTGGGATTTTCAATGGCGTCTCGTGTTACTGTAAACCGCGGCGACAAAGACTACGGCTCTGCAGCCAAAAATGTGTGGGTTGGGAGTGGAATGACGAGCTAAAAGGACGCAGACGCATGCTAGTGATGGTGGTAATGTTTTTTTTTTCTTTTTTAGTCCTCCTGATTTTTGTCGGGGAAAGGTTTACATCGACCATTTCAAGGCTGGGTAGCGTGCATGTTTTGGGCCGTAAAAGTTTCCGCGTTTTTTGTCATTAGTCATTCCAAGCCCTGTTGTGTTGATATTATGGTAAACACACATACTTGTCAATAAAGGTCTCACATGACCTTAATAAGCAGATGTGCAAGTTGCTAACATCAAGTGGCTTCACTATAGATATTTTTGCAGCTATTTTGGTTCTAAAGTATTTCTGTACAGTTTGTGTGATATTGTATTAAAAGTGTTTACATCCAAGACTAAACAAAATAGGATAATTCATTCTGGCTCAAACCAGATGCAATTATGCTATTTTTAGCCTTAGCAATTAAGCGCACAAGGTGTAAAAATACATTCAGTCACAGAATGTTGGAATCTGCTTTTTCTCAGTGCAATGTAGTCCAGAGATTTTTTAGTAGCAGAGTGCGGAATGGTTTAAGCCAAAATGTTGAGGAACAGATTTTTATACTGAAAAATGTCTCTGTTTATTTTATCAACATTTTACAAGTCTTGTGAGGTCACGTCTTAATTATGTCTTCATCCAGGTAGTGTATCACATTAGTGGTATGAGACAGAGAGGGAAGTCCTTCAGTCTATCTGATAGATCAACGTCAGAAGATGCCTTGAAGACTGCTCTGAGAAAAATAAGACTGAGACACGTGGATGCAACTCTGTTCTGTTTAATGCAAATTAATAAAGAAAATGGCGGTACGTTGAACAAGGTTACTTTCAGAAGTTGACTGTGGACTTAGTTTAAAGGGAGCTGTGATTTGTTATATGATAAATAATTACTGGATTTAATCATCCACACGCAATCACAAAGCGTAGCTACCTTTTAATCTAAATCCATAGTCAACTTCTGACAGTCACCAGGGGGCAGTTGATGTCATAGCTTCTCAACTTCTCAAATTCATTTGATTTTAAATTGTGTTCCATAATCAATAGAAGTTTAATAGAAGTATGGCAATTCTATTTAGCTCACAAATATGGCAGATTCTGCTTTGTCAAAATTTACAACTAACATGAGGATTACCAAAATTTTAGTTGATTAACATAGCTGGTGTTGGGCAGATTTTAGAAAAACAGAAAAACAACTTTTGGTTTAGTTTTCTTTATTTGCTGCAAGTTAATTATCCTTTGAAAAACAGAAGAGTGAGAATTTTTCTAGTTATTTTGGGTAAAATAACTGAAGAATTACTGAACCCTGATTTGTAAAAACTTTTGGCCCACATGTCCATTGACCTTTTCAAGGAGGGATGGGTCAAGAGGACATATTTACTATGAACTATAGACTCATAACTGTCACTACTGAGAGATGACTGAATGTTTCAGGATGCAATGTCATGTAGATCGAAGCATGCTTTTTGTAGGAACTCAATAAACTTAGCACATTGAGTGCACTTTCAGACTTTGGGAGGTAAATCTTGCTTGACATGTCCAATCTTAAGTTAAGGGGGTCTGTTGTGTACTTTACAGATATAACACACATTGAAGAGGAAGATATCATTGTCAGCTTGCCTTCTGATTGTTTTGTGCTCTGTGATCAAGTCAACAGAGAGTCCCTGTGTGAAGACAGACAAGTTACAGAAAGTGTAACAAGGTAACAATGCCCACATTGTACGCTCCACATTTTCCATGTCATCTATGCCATGGTTGCCACGGTTTACCCCCATAGAGGATGTCATCCATGTAATATTTTCACCCGGATTGACATCATTAGGCTTTTCCTACTGAATATAAATGTTTCCCTCGGATATGTTATGAAAGTTTCCTACACGTAACACGCGGCACTCCCTTGGACAGGGGGCGCTATAACCTCCCTCGTTCATTGCAAATACAACAACCTCAGTTTTCACCCGTCTTCTTTCCTTAGCCAGTCCATCATTTTGAATACTGTTGGCATCTCCAGGCTTGTTATTATTGCACGCTTTCATTTGGTGCTTTTCTGGGACTTTGCGATGCTTGCAGTTTCATTTTTGTTGTAGGTCATTTTAAGTGTTTATGAGAAGACATTAGATTGAGAATGCCAAGGTGGTATATGAAGTAGGAAACCTCCTGGTTTCTGTGAATAGTTATACACATATTTGACCATACCGATACATTTATTTTTAAATTAGCTTTTGGACAGTGTGGTTGAATTGAAAAGTTTCTAGGAAAGCAGTCAAAAGATGTGACTTCACTTCACTGTTGACCTTTATTTGTTTTTGCAGTGTTGTGAGAAGAAATTCATCACTTGTGTCGCATGGTTCAACACTGTCAGGGAATTCTATTGTAAGTCATTTTGAACGGGGAGATTTTGGTATTTCATGATTTTTGATCAATTAGTAACGTGGTGTTTTCATGTTGAAGTATATAATTGTAAAGGATTTCAGGAAAGGTTTGCCAGAACTATGAAATAATATCATAGTAGAGAGATTTCGCAGATGTACAGTATATTGAATATGTATTCGTAAAAGAGATCATGCCGAGATGTACACAGGTTAGCTAACCTGCTGAGGTGGCCCCACATGACGTGCCATTACCAAGTAGGCTGTTGGCATTAAAATAACAATCCATGTAATATGTTTACCACTCTTGCACCGGAGGAAAAAAATGCAATCTTTAGAAAACGCATGCTTTTTCTTCACGTCATGCATTTTAGGTGAATACATTTTTCTGTTGTCTAATCTTGACTTGTCTGTGTTGCTGTTGAATCAGAGATGAACAGTTTCACGTGGCAATGGAAAAGGATGACGAGGAGCTGCTATACTTAAAGTAGTAGCAACACTTATTAGTCTAGTTTTTGTGGAAGTGTAAGCATTCAGTGCAATTGTATTTTAAAATGGCAACGTCATTTTCCACTGCAAAGCAGTGTGGCATTGACATCTGGTAATTTCAATGATTAAAGTGCAAGGTTTCTTAAGGGCCTTTCATACCAACGTCAATGGGTCGATGGTTTGGGGAGTTGCGGTCAGTATGAATGTTTAACTTGAAGTTCGATCCTGGATCAAAGTTAACAGCTCTAATTAACATTGCAGTTAACAGGTGGATTTAACAGCACAGCGTCGATGCTGTGGTGCTGTATGAATGGTCAACTTCTGTTCCATCGAAGTTATCGCCAGGTGCCACTGTTATCGTCAACAATTTAAGGGTAGTGTAGTCGGTAATAGTTGCTTATATTTTGCTCGAAAAATGACCAATCGAATTAAAAATAGGTTTTATGTCAATTAGCACTTGTAAAAGTTTCCAAATTATCACATTGAAAAACCTTAGCATACAGTGCTACCTTGTGATTACTTCGATGGCAACAGCATCACCAGCCATTTACTTCGATGTCCGTTAACTACAGAAGCCAGTATGAACGATTTAGTTTATGTCGCAGTTAACGTTGATGCTCCGCTTAGACTGGAGTTAAATCAGTATGAAAAGGCCTTTAAATATTTGTGCTGTAACCATGTGTGGTGGCTTAAAGTAGAAGTATGAAAATATAACACCAGTTCCCCATAAAACAGCACAATGTACCTCAAGCCAGTCATTGATGAATATAGATAACGTTTAAGGAATACAAATCAGTTCATAGGTATTGAACAGTCAGGGAGATAAGCTGATTATAATGGATCCACGCCACGGTCATGTGCACAGGTGGTCACTCTAAATGATGGGAATAACATTTTTTGTGACAATGCTGATCCATTGAATTTCTCTGTCCTCAATTTAGAGCAAATTATATTCATTTCAAATCACCATCTCACAAAGATCAAATTTCAGTGCTTAATATAGTGACACATGACTTTAATCTCGCCTAAAAACCTTAAAACCGTATTCAAATTGACAGAACAAAAAGTTTTTGGAGTGTGGTATCTTGCTGAATTGAAGCAGACAATTAAGGGTTCATCATAACTACACACAGAGTGTGATGAGGTATCCTTCGAGCTAAGGTAACCAGTCATCTGCAAAATCTCTATGGTAATAATTAGGTGTTATGCTTGATGTATACACCAGTGTTTAAATTTGTGCCTTATGGAAGGTTCGTTATATTGACACTTTTCAAAGGCTTGCTACATTGTTGCAAAATGACAGTTTTTGCCAAATATTGATAGATGAAAGATGCAGAAACGAATGATATTGATGATGAAGATGTGTCAAGGATCAAAACATCTCAGATTATGACCTCTGAGACTGTTTCATGTTGACGTATGAACTCTGCCAGTTAATAGAGGTTGTTTTCTTTTGGTCCTTTTTTCACTGTGTGTTGAGGAATTGCCGAGTGTATAAATATCTGTATTTCCACCACACTGTGTCTAAAACTGAGGCAGCTTCACCTTATGTGTTGTGGAGTAAACCTTTATTATTTTAAACTGCCTTATGGTTATGAAATTTTGAAGTGAACTCACATTTCAAGTCACTAACAATTTTGAATAAACTTAATTGCCATTGTTCATCTTTTTCATTTTTCAAAAGTTTCTAACATTTTTATGCGCCCACATATTTATATGTGGACGCATTATGCCGTCATCTCTGTCCGTCCGGCCGTCCGTCCGTCCGGCCGTCCGTCCGTCCGTCCGGGCGGCGTCCGTCCGGCGTCCGCTGCTCTATCTCCAAAACCCTTTGACATACATTCATGAAATTTGGCACATATGTTCCATTCATGAATGGGACGGCATGTGCGAACTTTCGGATGGATCCGACTACCGGTGTGCCCCCTAGTGGCAATTTTAGTTTTTTACGCTTACCTTTGTATCTTCAAAAGTCCTGAACGGATTTTCATGAAATTTGATATGTAGGCACCTAGTAGTGAGATGACGCTATCCTGCCGTTTTCGGATGGATTCGACATAGTTTGCGCCACCTAGTGGCCATTTTTACTGTTTTCGAGTCTGTTTTTGTGCTTCCACCCCTCTATCAACCAAACCGCTCGAAGGATGATTGTGAAAATTGGCATGTATGTGCTTACTATGTAGAGGACGGTTGACGATGATTTTCCGACGATTTCGACTNTGGTATAGACGTTAAAATATGATAAAGCATTTGTTTAGTACTACTGATCTTTTTGGAAATAAATTCCTCATGTCCAATATACTCAGTGACCTAAATTAGTGAGGTTTTACAATTAGCACTAGCCACTATGTGTAAAGTGTATTTAAACCCGTTTTATTAGACACCACATTCCAGGACACCTCTACTGCAGTCTTAATGACCTGTTCATCAATGAACCAATAACATCTCACTTGTGTCCTGCTTCACATTGTAGGGTAGTGCTAACAGTTTAGCGTCATCCAGCTCTGGTGGCCTGTCACCAAGGCTACACAGTACTGCAGAAGGACAGGTAGGCCCTCTGTTGCGTTATTACTAGTCCTGACATCAGCAGGGTTTTAAGCAACCCGTGGGTGCTCCCATAGATGAGGTATATGGGAGGTTCTACTCTGGTGGTTGACTTTCACAACTAGTTTACCGGCAACCTGGTACTTTTTGACAAGGTTTGCTATGATTGGGTGCTTTTCCAATTTAATTCCCAACGACAGGATCCACTTTGAATGTTCAAAAGTTCCTTTTTCCAAGTGGAAATTTTTACAAAAAGGTTTTAACATTACCTGTGTTTTTGAAACTGTGGGCATGGGTATCCTATTTTTCCCGCTGCATCCCTGTCATAAATATAATCCCTGTCATAAATATAATCGAGTACCCACAGGCTAAACAACAAAAAGTTTGGTGACCCTGGTAATGTAATTTGAGGTGCATCCCCAATCACTACAATTATTACCCTCTCCCCTCTGTTGCCACCATGTTTGCCTACATTTTATGAGGCCAAGACCACGAGGCCCCTTTTTTGTTTGGAGCATTAAGCTATATAGGTTAGTTGTATTCATATATAATCTGACACTGCGCCAACACTTGAAAAAGAGAAATGGCCAGGCCATGTTGTCCATCAAATCCATATTTAATTGTGAAACTACACAGATGTTTGTTGTCTTTCTAGCTGCTGTTGTGTCACTTTTCAGGTGGTTGACTCAAATGAACAGAGTGCTCATAGTTCTCACACCACCGATGTGCTTGAGGATGGTTGTCTCCCCTGTAGTAGTGGTATACCACAGCAGGATCAGATGGTAAGTGTTAATGGAAACTTAATGCCAACAATAATCTGACAAAATGATGTGTGAGCGTGAGCAGAATTTTTGTTCTTGCGACAGCTGAGTGTGTTCTTAGCGCAATTCGCAATTAGAGTAGAGTGAGGCAAGATGGCCAGTTTCAGAATTATGCACGGGTCTGTTGATACTATGAAGCACATGTGCCATGCGCCCAAGCACTCACTTCACTTGATGCCTTTATTTGTTCAAAAACAATTTGTAGTGGTATACGTTTGTAGGTAGTCGTATGGGCTGCAAAGATTGTTGAAGATTTTCCCATTGGGAAGCCTTTTACCCCTATCCAATACCAAGTTTACCACAGGAAATATGCTATCCACTATTACAAAGAGAAAAGAAACAAGAGGGCAGTGTGGTAACAAGACATTGCTGTTAGATGTTCATGTTAAATCGCTGTAGGTTTATAATGCATCTCCTCTAATTACTGTTACTGTAAGTACTTAAAACTTGTACAAAATTTTTATTTTTTCAGAAAGAGCTGGCCAGCTCATTTTCCTGGTAAAAACACATAGTTTGTGAATTAAAAATGGAGTTAATTGGACTTAGTCGTTTAATTATTCTAATACAAAGTAGTTCTGCATTTCTTCAACACACAAATATCATGGAAAATGTCATCAGAATATTGCTTCGTCAAATATCAATATGGTATTGTTTTGTTTGTAATGAATATGCAGTCCTACTCACAGGCAAGCTACAGGAAGTACGTTCAACACCATTTTAATATTTTTTGGAGTCTTGTCTAAAATGTGGAATTAATTCTTTATGGAAAGGATGTAAGTAGTGGTTACTCTCAATAAAACATAAAGCTATGCTATGTGCTGGAAGACATACACCAGCAATTTTCAATAGTGTTTCCCACTTTGTGATGAGGAGCCACAGCCCAAAACGTTTAGTTTGTACTATATATATACAGTTTTACCTTAGAATGTCTCTTTTGACAAAATAGTCTTAAAACTAGTGTGGCAGGCATCGACTGATTATTGTTCATTGCTCAGTGGAAGGTCGTGTGTTTTTATACTAAGGGTTAACTATAAGGGATTATGTTGGATTGCAAACCAATTACCTTCGTGTTATAAATCGTTAGTTATACATCGTTCGTCAAACTAACTAATTACAAAAATGCATTAGTGTCCCTTCACTGTGATCTTAGTTAATCTCGTTTTCCTAACATAGCCGCGGAAATGTGTCGTGCTCATTTCATGTGGTAACCAAAACATTCATTATATCTTTTTTTTCAAGATTGATAGTTGATTAATTTGCTGTCTTTAATTTCCTTATGTCTTTTTCTCACATGTTACGTAGAGCAAGAGCACGCTCTCACCCAATACGTAATGTGCCAATTTCCGTTCATTTTTATGGCTGCGTATTTTTGTAGCACATTGTTGATGTGGATATACGTTACCATTGTGTCAAGCTAACTCAACAGTAGATAAGTACACTGTGATTGTCGGGTGTTGATAGAGGACTGGTAGTAAGTACAGTAGCCTCACTCTTTCACTTCTGGTAGAAGTTGCACATTTTGTTAATTTAGACCCAGAAAGTTGTTAAAAAGGTGAGATTTTGATTTTTTCCTTTTCTTTTGTCATTTCAGCCACCACAAATTCACATTTTTGTGTATGATTTTCAAAATTATATGTAATTTTTAGTCATATCGTGTCTTCCTCACAGATGGAACTTGAAATAATTAATTGACAATACTAATTTTTGGCTCACCTTTGATTCCTGTGCCAGGGTTTACAGTACTGTTTACTATTGTCAATGAGCATTCTATACTATGCATTTTTTATCTAAAATTACTGTTTTTGTGCGCAAAAAAGCCTGCTCAGTTGTGTTTACTCCAACTGAAAGCAAGTCAGTGTGTGATCATTAGTTGCTCCAGAATGATTCCCATCAGTGTCTGAATGTTCTATTTGTTTGTCATCGATCCACATTTCACGGAGAAGACAACTAATTCATTACTACTGTAGGCTAAGTATACATGGTTGTATTTGTGTGTGTGTCACTTGCTGTTTCATGTGTCATTTTGTAAATTTTAGATATTTACATGGTGTTTAGGTACTTTTCAGTTTTATGTATGAATCAATCTCTGAGCTTTAGAGAAATTAGTTCCCCTGTGACATAACCAAAAAAAAAACAAAAGTCAGTATTGACATAATGTTTCTAGGGATTGCAAACTTCTGTTCTCTGGGCATTGCGATTGTACTCATGATATCTGGGGATCTGTTTCTTGAGGAGTGACTTGAGATTCGAGACAGAAATTTGGTCTTGAACTCCGGACATAACTATTTCTGAAAACGATGATATCTCACTGACTTGAGTAAAAATGTAGTCTCTGAAAATATCCACATGACAGCTAGTTACTAAGGTCATTTCTATATGATATATTTCTACACAATGATGCGCTCACAGTTACTTGACTAAGTTTAACTCGGAAAATGTGAAGTGGGAGGGTAAGACTAAATATTTTTGTGAAGTCACGCTCATGGAATGGACCCTTGGGCCCACCAGTATTGTGGCACAATATTTGTCTGAAGTCACGCTCATGGAATGGACCCTTGGGCCTACCAGTATTGTGGCACAATATTTCTCTGAAGTCACGCTCATGGAATGGACCCTTGGGCCCACCAGTGTTGTGGCACAATATTTTACAAACCAGGCATGTTTTTCTTGTCACTGGTCAAACTGTTCTGGGCTCAATGATATACAACCACCAGATGAGTCAGTTTTATTTACTGATAACTGAAAGGACTCTGTTAATGATGTGATTTTTTATATGCTTCCACAAGTTGAGATTTAGCACTAATGGGATTTATGTGTTATCGTTATTGTCTTACTAGCCATTAAAATACTGTAGCGATAAGAATGTTTACAAAGTAGTCAATACTCCTTGCTAGTCAATTAGTAGAACGTTTAATATTATTACCTGTGTTGTGTAGCTTGATTTTGTTTATTCTTATGGTGGTGTGCCCAAATATTATGTGGGTGCATATTGTCGTCATCTCTGTCTGGGTGTCCCATGTCTGGCATAGACTGCTGTGTCCCCTTAACCTTGTTTAGGATCTTAATGGAATTTGTCAAATGCGTTCCTGTGAAGCTGACAACAGATGACAACAACTTTCTGACTGATTTGACTTCTACCGTGCAATTTACCCAGTGGAAATTTTAGTTTTTACGTTTTCCTCTGTGTCTTTGGATTCACTTGGCAGTTTTTCATCAAGTTTGACAGATTTCTCATTAGAAGGCAATGACATCTTGTGGTTTTCTTATGGGTTTGATGTGTTCTGCACCACCTAGTGACCATTTTTAGTACTTTGTGTCCGTTTTTTACGTCCGCCTTTCCATCCGCCAAACCGCTTAAAGGACTATTGTGAAAATTGCGTTGCTCTTGTTATTTATTGCCATCATTTCTGTCTGGCATCCCCAACTGTATCTTCTAAAACCTTATCAGGGTCATTGTAAAATTTGCTAAGCGTGTTTCTTTGGATGTGACACCCAACAACGACGGCTTTCAGATGATCTGACTACCGCTGTGGCCCCCTAGTGGCAATTTCGTTTTTTCCATTTGCTTCTGTATCTTCGTAGTTTAGCTGATTTTCATTAAATTGCCAAGGTTTTTGGGTGAATTTGATATATTTTCTGCTAACTAGTACCCATGTTTACAATTTCCGGATCTTTTATGGAATCTGCCCTTTATCTGGAAAACCCGAGAGCTGTGAAAACTCTGGCACCCCTTTGTGATAGTTTTGATTTTTACGTCTGCACAGTTAAAACCCCCTGTAAGATCTTTTTGAAGTTTGGCAAATGTTTTCCTTAAATCGGACAACAGGTGAGTTTTGGACAGATCCGACTACGGATGTGCCCCCTTTACTAAAGCAGCAATTTAAAATTTTTATATGTTCCTTTGTATTTGGATTTTTGACGGGATTTTGAAATTTGTTACGTGTAAGTAGGATATTAATAAAGTGACAATGATGCCTTGTTATGTTTGGGCAGATTTGACGTATTCTATTATTTTCATCACTGAGCCTCTATAACCTAAACCGCTCAAGAGATCAGTATGATAATCGACATGTGTTCCTACTTAGGAGAGCACAGGTGATGATTTTTGGACACGTTCGATTACTGTGGTGCCCCCAGTGGCGGATTTAGGGGGGCCATGGCCCCCCTTAAGTTCTACCAGATACCATTTGGGAGTTCGGGTGCCAATTGCTGACTAGCACACGCGCGCAATCAGGGGGCTCGGGGGGCCGAATAAACAATGCATAGGCCTGAACAAACCCTGTTTACCGTTTTTTTTTTTTTTTTTTAGTCAACTGGTCCGCAATCCCAAAAATTCGAGACTCCTGCATCCCCACGTTTTAGGCTGGGCGGGCGCGTCTGCCGAAATTTTGGTTACTCCTGTGCCCTGGCCCCCCTAACTCAAAATCCTGGATCTGCCCCTAGTAGCTCTTTTGTTTTTAATTGTGGCCCAATATCTACCAAGTTTTTTGATGGTTCTTCATGATTTCCTACTTAGCTCTTCTATTATAGCGGAAGAGCAAAGGTGACCAAACTCCAGAAGACAACAAAAATATTTTGAAGTTACAAACAGATTATCAAGAGCTCGTCATAAAGACACGTCAGGTAACAGCAAAAATTTTGTTTCTGATGACTGATGAAAAGTTATTTAGCACTCTAGAAAATGTCCAAATTTCACCAACTTCGAAACGTCATGTTTCAGAAATAGCTGATCCTGTTCATGTGAAACTTTCACACACCATGCTTTGCGCACTGTTGTCTAAAATGTTTCAAGGAATTACCTTAAGAATGTTCCTTTTTTGCATGAGAGGCTATTAAAAACTATGACTTCTATAATTTTTTTAAAGTTGCATGAAATGAAAAAACGAAATGATAGTTTAGAAATCTGTAACGAAGTTTTTGAGATTTTATCTTGAACATTTATACCATTGTTTTCCTACAAATGTGCCTTTCTTTTTTGCTGAAGTTTCCTAAAAACACGTGGTCATGTATCCCAAATGATGACAATTTGGTATTAAGTTAATCAAATTCTACAGGCATTCAACTTCCAGGATAAAAAGATACTGAATTAAAACTCGTCAACAAAGTGCTACATAACACTTACAGAATGCAGTGTATGTTACTTGGCAGTGCTTACAATGCTTAATTGTTCTGCTGTAACTAGTGCGTGTGGAAGCTGCCCATAATTCACCTATTGGATTACACTTCACTGCCAGTGCACCCTCGGGATATTCATTAATACTATTGAATTATCATCACTAGCTGTGTGAATGCCAGCACAAGTTGAACGAGACAGAGAGACTTGTGCAGGAGACTGAGCTAAAGTACAGATGCAAGTTGGATGGTCTGAAGAAACAACTAGCTCTTCCCTGGCACCAAGGTATGTTGCTTGAGTACCATGTTTGTCCGGGTTTAAGCCTCTGGTGAATAGTTTTGGAAATGCACAAATTTTTGTGTGGGCATTGAGTCGAATATGACAAAACACATTGAAAAGTGATAATGTTGGAAATTTGGAGGAGATTGTTTAGTGGAATGTAATCAATAGGCCAACAGTCAAAAAAGTCGGTATTTAGTTAGAATCCATCTTAGAGTAAATATACAATGGACACCAACCATGGAAATAAAAGATGGACAAAGTTTGGTTTATGTCATCTGACCAGTGTTTGTGCTTAAAGTAAATATGCTCATATTTTTGATTTTCTCCCTCAATCACTGGTGAATGTGACCATTTAGAATTTCTCTGTTGTAGAACTATACACATGTAAACCTCAGTTGAAATTGGTCACTTCTGCAAATCTAACCAATGGTTGTTGCTAAAAATTGAGCTCAGTAGTCCTAAGCCATAATCCCCAGGTTGTAATGTTGTGCTTTGATAGCATAATGGGGAATAGACATATCTACTTCCTTGTGCAAACACTAGATGGAGATACTAGTTAATGCTTAACAGCTTTTAAAATTGCTTGAGCAGTAGCTGTGCAGTGGCATAATTTTGCCATTCTTTCTAAAATATTTTCTGTCACGGTCTATTATTTAGCCGTTGAAGTTCACTGCCACCTTCTGAGAAAAAACAGATCCGCGGCAATGTTAGATGTTTAGGTGTGCAAAGTGCTCATGCTCCATCTGTTGGCTAAAATTACTTTTCACTCGGGTCAGTTGCCATTATGAAATCAGTCTGACTCGTTTTGTTCCTTACTCTGATTAGTAATGATTTGTGGTCTTGAGATGAACTGACAGATTGTCATGGTTTCAGACCAATCTCGTTAACTTGCCTTTCATGGTGGAGCAGTAAGGCTGGTAACAGAATACCAGGATTTTTCTACACGCAATTCAAACAAATGCAATAACACAATGGCACTCCTTTGAAAAACCAAATACTCATGTGAATAAAGTTTCTTTCTAAGGTTAGGTAGTGTCGTACAAAAATGTGAAGAAATTGGCCAATTTGGGAACATCATACCTCTGAAGTGGTTGGTCAGGGTCATATGAAACTTTCAGATACTTAGCTTTGTGCACTATTCTCCAAGTCTTTGTTAGGACTTTAATCATATTAATAAACTCAGAAGTTTCACGAAACAAGAACAAAGTGATAATTCAGAAAACTTTAACAGCATTTCTGAGATTTCATCTTGAACTTTTATATCAAATGAAGTTTGGTCATGTTATTGATACCATTGTTTTGCTATGGACGTACCTTTCTTTTTTGCTAAAATTTAACTAAAAAGACATGGACACGTGGCTCAGTTACGTTACTAGAGGTTAGTATCTAGTTAAAAATCAAATTCTACTAGCTTTCTACTTTCAGAAAATATAACATTATACTATTACTGAGTTAAAATGTATGGTTTAGTAGATGTTTGGCTCAATACACAGGCTTGTCAATGAAGGTCCTAAATACCTTTAATGTGCAGAGGGTGTTTTACTGCAGGCTTTAAGTGTGAGGTGTTGGTTAATCTCCAAAATTTGAAGGCTTTCAATGTATT
This sequence comes from Phoronis australis, assembly GCA_002633005.1. Classification (NCBI taxonomy): domain Eukaryota; kingdom Metazoa; phylum Phoronida; family Phoronidae; genus Phoronis; species Phoronis australis. The sequence goes on from NMRA01000083.1 coordinate 632,335, forward strand.
AATTAATAAAATTGCTGGCAATCTGGTACACGTCGTACCAGACATGCACTGGACACTCTGGTGGACCCATTGCACTGATGCGCCCACATATTTATAAGTGGACGCATTATGCCGTCATCTCCGTCCATCCGTCCGGTGTCTGGCGTCCGCTGCTCTATCTCCAAAACGCTTAGATGTATGTTCATGAAATTTTGCGCATGTGTTTCTTTCATGGATGGGACGGCACATGCGAAGTTTTGGACGGATCTGACTACCGGTGTGCCCCCTAGTGGCAATTTTAGTTTTTTACGTTTACCAGTCTGTATCTTCAAAGGTCCTTAACAGATTTTCATAAAATTTTGAATGTAGACCTGACTCGAGGGTCCAGCAGTGTGCCCCAGTGAGGCTTTCAAAATCTCCGTTGTTGTCTTTGGATTAGTTAGCCATGTCCAACTTCTTTTGAATGTTACTGTATGCCTACCAGTAATAGACCATTTTGTGACAAAACTTAAAAATAACACATTTAATTAGCCATTATGTGTCAAAGGTTAATAAAATATGTGCCATTATGACAAAACTTAAAAAATGCCTCTTACAAAGTGTTTTAAAATAGTATACCCATTTTGTAACTGACATATAGACTATGCTTTTGCAGTCTGAAATTACACATTGAATGTATGTCATTAATTGTGCAGGAGTCATTGATTTAATTAATCATCGACTAATCATATTATTTTTATTGTAGACAGGTTATTATTTAAACCTGTCTATAAAAGCTGTTGCTATTTGAACAATGATTTATTGGTGTAGATTAGCTTGATTACTGAGGTGTAAAAAATTAATATCCCTAATGTAATCACAAACGCACATCAGATGGTTTCTAGTTGATTACCATTTTGTTCATTAGTAGAAATTCCTAGGGTTTATTGAAGCGATATCCTTGACTACGAGTCATCCCAGTTTCTCCTGGACGAGTCGTCGTTAGGTTTTCAGTAGCGTGGTCGCACTGGGGGCAACCTAACACACATATGGCAGCTTACGCCAAGGTAGGGCAAAGGGTACCTTCGCCAGTGCAAGTCGTAGTGTGGACGCAAACCTGCAGACAATGCGGAAGTAATTACTAGCTGTGCACTTGCTCAGTTACACACATCGGGGTGTCTAATTTTGTGCCATATTTGTCGCATGGTGTAGTGTGTGTGGACGCTCGGTTGAATGAGAGCAAGTTGCTCTTGGGGCAAGCTGTTCTAGGGCAACTAGTAATGTGGACAAGACTTATGTCTTGAGTTGTGTTGTTTTCTTCATTTTAACAATCTTAGCTGAGCAGTAGTCAACGTTTATGGATCCACATTCATTGTTTGTGCGTACTGCCGCTATTGCAAGCCTTCATAGACGTTTTTTGTCAAAATTTATTTTTATATAACGGGATGGCACTTGCCAAATTTTGACTAGATTTCCACATTGTGCCATGTTGCCTAGCATCCACATTTTAAGTAGCTTAACCACTAGATTGATCATTGCGAAATTTACAAGAGGCAGTTTAATAAACTGGGCATGTATGCTCTGAGACTGGGATACATTAGGCTAATTAAGTCTATTAGATGAATGCAGTTATTGCCCGTAGTATGTTATCGTTGACAACATCAATGTAGATGCACATCCAATGTTTTGCTTTGTTCACTGTACATGTTAAACTTTGAGTTAACATACAGTACATATGCCAAGATTAATTGGTCATACTACTGTGTATTTGGTAATGAGCCGTCATGGCGGGCCATTCTAGATTTTCTGATTGTTTGGTGAATTCCTTTTACCCTCAACCATCATGGCATGGAATTCCACATACACCCAGCTACCATGATGGGGGTATTTCACTTACACTCAACCGTCATGACGATCAGACTTGCATTTACACTCAGCCATTGTGACAGGAATTCCGCTTGCACTCAGCTATAATGACAGGGGATTCCGTGTCATTTTGTCTGATTATTTTTGACGTATACTGACATAGCTTGAATATGACAGGTGCCTGTGGGAAATAACAGCTATATCTGGAAAGGTTCATACTTGTAAACTCCAACCCTAATTTTTATACCGAAACGTGATTCGTAAGTATACCATGGGTGCATTAAAAATATCATTAACTGCACTGTTCACTGTATGACTGTTTTATTATCGTAGGCTCATGGGAGGTATTCAATCTTCAAGTGGATGTTGAGAATGTCACATGTGAAGTAGAAGCCAAAGCAAGGTTGATTGAAGAGCTACGGAAGGACTTACAATCAGACATGTAAGTGTTGGATTTAACATTATTAATTGCAATGGATGTGTTTCATTTTTTGCGCATTATACTTGCATAGGATTTGATTTTTATTCACAAATTTCATGGATAGAAAAATTCATGAGTTTTTGTTATTCTCTAAGTATTGCTACTGTAATTTGTGTAACAATTCATGCAAAACTGTACAATTTGTTTGTTACTGTTTCTCATATTTGTGGATGACTTAGCATGGAACTAGTTCCCAGCAAAATAAGATAATGGTAAAAAAGTGTCATAGACACTCTAAATCTGGAATTTTTAGATGTAAACCATTAGCGTATTAAAGAGTAAAAACCATTAGAGAAAAGTGCACCTGACAGATGTAGCTTATTTTAATGGGAATGTATTCTCACACTTGGCTGTCTTTTTCCATTGTGAGGTGGGTTAAAGACACCGTGTGACATTGAATTTAACTGCGAGTAGTTACCGTCCATGAAATTCACATTGTAGGTCAGACTTGGGTGTAGCAGAAAGACAACACAGATTAAGTGTGCACCAAACATCATTAGTTCGAATCAAACAAAAACTGTGCTCATTACAGGAAGAGTTGGACATGGCACTTCATAAACAGCAGGTAAGCACTTGCCACCTGGCGATATCACGCGAAAACTTGCGTGACCTCGCTTATCTCACAAGAATCTTGCTTTATAGAACAGAACCCTAATGCTGTCTTCTTTGATATCTGCGTTTGAAAATTTTTAAAGGGTAATATTTCCTTTAGTCGCCACCTATTGGATGGGGACAGCAAAATTAAATTATACCAGGGTTTTGTTAGGTCTTTCTTAACTTACTGTCCTTTGGTATGACACTTAGGGGGTGTGCAAAACTCTAAGATAGTTGAATGGCTCATTGGATCATTGACGATTTTATTTGACGATTCTGAAGCGATAGAGCTAACCTCAGCTTACCGTCAAGCAAAGGGCAATCCACTTGTAACATAGAGAATTAAGTGTCTGGCCTCCCAAGTCTGCAAGCGCATTGAACAAACGGTAGAAATTTATTTTAAAAAATTATGTTAGACCGCAGTACTTCCAATGTACACTACATTCATCGAAGGCAAGAAATAAAATGAGACCTCAGTCATGCAATCACTTCTAATCGCTGTGTAGCTGCAAAGCTGGAGCAAGGCGGAAGTAATTATCGGCTGTGGTTACGTACAGACGGGTCTTTTTTGTGCGCCATATTGTCATCAGCTGTTCATGACCATGCACAGAGGGAGAGCTTCTGCCTTGTTTTAGTTATTGGATATGTGTGTGACTGGATGCTACTCTTAAAGTGGGGCAAGTTGCACTAGGGTTGGCTGTGTGGACGTGACAGTTGTTACATAACATTGATGGCATGCTTTACCAGTAAGGAGTTAACTCTGACAAACTGGTCTCATTAGCTTTCCACACCTTGATAACAAGTGAATTGCCATCAAGATAAATTTAGAGATTACTTGTGATTTATGTGAAGCCAGCCATTAGGAACCTGACTGTCTCAATGTCACAATTAATGGCTTTTCACATTCATTTTACTTGCCACAGCTAGATGAATTTTGACGAAAACCATCATGTTTTTGACGTATACTGTCATGCTGATGAAAATATATTTTTAAAACTAAATGGTACAAATACCTCGCATGTGCTATGATCTATTGTCTCTCAACTGGGAGTCCGAGCTGTTAGTTTACTGTGTCTTGTTTTGTTGGAAATCTGACAAGCATTCTACATATTGGTTAATGTCTGGTTGAATCAGAAATCCAGTAATGCGTTTGGTAACGTATGACTCATTGAAGGTGTCAATCTTGGTGGATGACAGCTTAATAACCACATCATCTGTTGGTGATCTGAGTTACTTAACTGATCCTATGAAAATGCCATTATTAATTAAACTTTCTAGAAACTTTGTGAGTTCCCTCATTTAAAAGTAACATTTCAGGAGACTAGCCAATTAAAAGCAGTTTAGCGCAATGTTTTTCAAACAAAATTATTTCGCTTTTCTGAGGAACTGTCCGTGATTGTGAACATAAGCACACAGAACAATCTGTTTGGGCAGACCTCTCTCCTTAAAGAGTACTTCCAGAAGTTGCTATTTCCCTCTCCCTGGCATTTCTATTACTTTTTTCAATTTTCATAAAAATTCACCGACCATAAACTTTCTTCCCCAAGTATACTGTTTGAACTTTTGGAAAGTGTTGGTAAATATAGACGATTCCCAAGTTTGTAATTGTGTATTTTGCTGTTGGATGTTATTCTTTCACATGTGAGTCATTCTTAATTATCTTCAATTTCTTACTTCAGAGTTCTCCCACAAACCTTTCAAGTTTGGTTGATGCTGGCTGTAGTAAATCACTGTGTATGTTGGTGCTGCCATCTAGCGACGAAATAACTGTGTCGCCCGGTTGCCATGGTGAAACTGTGATCGACAGTTTCCCAAGTGGCTGTGGTCTCAAGCAAGGAGATAGGTAAAATGAGGAATGCATTAGTGCTTTGTCTGTTGACTTCATTAAACTGACCACATTTCACTATCTTGGTAGGAATTCTTGAAGTTGAGACACTGAACTCTTAATGAAAGTCCATATTTTTGATCTTGAAATAAATGAGTGAATATAGATTAAAAACAGTGTCTGAAAATAGGAATGCTTTAAGTGTCTATATCATGGTCCAAATTTAAGTAAAATATTCTAAAGAATTAAGTAAGTGCACATTTGTATAATGCATTATAAATTTAGAATTTTCTTCTTCAAGTTGTGAAATGTTTTAAGTTCATCCACCTTTGTCCTAATTACCAAATTTGTCATTTTTCTGTTTTCCAAAGTCTAATTTCCTTGCTGCAAATAAAAGATTTTTAACATGATCTTAACAAATGACTATTTTCACTCTCCTTTTTGTCTTTGAAATGGAGCTTCGCTTACACATGCTCTATGTTCATTACGGGACATATGATGAACATAAATTGTATTTCACTACTTAATGGTTATATCAGCATATACTGGAGTCATCCTTATCATCTAACCCTCTTTTTCACCATTTGGATGGTTCCTCAATTCTTGTAAAGTGTTGTTACTTCATACCCAATGACATTGCTTGCTGGGCCTCTCATTAGTGTTTGTGTCGTGACTCATTGGAGATGACATCCTCATTCAACATTCAGTTGGCTGTTTTTGTTTTGTGTCTTAGTATTCCTTATAAGGTCAATTTTTGCGTCACTTTTCTGTCAATTTGATTCACTCTTAACACCAGTACAAATTTATTTTTGTATTTATTTCAAACACCCCCTACTACAGTAACAATTATCTTTCATGTTCTACTGTATTTATCTTTGACTGCCCATTTTGTTCATTAGGTGGCGTATTTCTATGCCCAACTTCCCAGAGGCTGTATTTTTGTTTTGTGTCCATTGTTACATTATAATAAATGACCATTTTTACCACATAATGGAAGGTTTTTGAAATATTGTTTTATGATATCTACACAGTACAAAACAAACTTGGTCTAAGAATGAAATTTTCATTTGTTGAGAAATTTGACAAAGTAAAATTGCATTACCATGTTGTGCTAAGTAGTTTAACAATTTTATATTAAATTTACAAGTTTTGCTAAGAGGCTTCTGTCACATACTGATTGTTTTACAGATGAAATTTTTATCAGTTGTTAAGTTAAAACAACCATTTTATTTGCAGAATTCTGGAAGTGGACAGTATTAACGTGATGCTACTTACCACAGATAAGATAGAAACATTGTTGAACAATGACAAACCAATCAGAGTGTTGGTGTTAAGAGATAAGGAGCCAATTAGAGCCTCGATAACAGAGGATGTGAGTTGTTTGAAAGCCGAACTCTCACTGGCTCATCAACAACTGGAATTTGCTCAAAAAGACATTACAGAACTTCTCCAGAAAAATGAGAAAATATTAACACAGAGTGAAAAGTATGAAAAGGAGCATAAAATACTGAAGGATCAGGTGGCATCTTTAAATAAGAAGGTATTATATATTTATAAATCTTTACATTCTTGTTACTTTTTCTGACATCTGCTTGTCATTGCGTGACATCGCAAAGTGTCATGTTGTTCTTTAACACTAATCGCCGATTGCTGAAGTTTGGCAGAAGTTCACCTCGAAAATTATTCTTGGGAACTATTTTTGAATGTTTATTGAACCGCATTAAGTTGTATTTTTCTTGTCCACTTGCTTAATCACATCACATGTCACTGATAAAGACACTTCCACTGTTTGCTAATGCTTTTTCTTCCTGCCAGCTCAAACAGTGGGATGATCGTTGGCGAGACCTGCGCTCCACGCTCTTGGACATGAAGTCTTCAGATATCGACGCTTTACCCCTGACTCTCTCTCCTAAGTCTTGCAGCCAACCTCAGAAAACAAGAGTCAAGGTAGAACACCAGTCCAATGAGTCTGTTTTGTCATCACTAATGGCTTTGCACTCTGTCACGGTATTCTCACACGCCCAGATATGATTATCTTGTGCTTTTTAACTCTTATTATTGTGCATTGTATTTTTCGTAATAAACACAAAAAGGTATTCTCATGACAAACTATGTCATTCTGTAGTTGGTTACTACTGAACAACCCGGTAGTCCTAAGGTCTTTTAAATTCATTTCTAGAGCTCCATCAACAAACAGCATAGTTAAGATGTTAGCATTCTCAGTAAGTTCCATAGAACATCAAAGTAACTGCCTTGTGGTGATAGTATCAGTCAAGTTATTACATGGAAACGCTGCAATTGTAAACTTAGAATTTGCAAGTTTGTCTAATTTTTGAATATGAATAGTCAAGCACGTATATTTGAGTAGTAACCGAAATGAAATGCTTAGTACATTGATTAATATTAGAACAATTTATTTGCAAATGTTTAGCGCTACACATACATTTCTTGTCAAACACAACATTATATATAATTCTCGCGTGATAAATCAGGGAGCTGAGGGGTTATACTGATGCTTGTTTTGTTAAAATTCGTTCATTTTGATCAGAAATTTGGCTATTCTGTGAATTTAAATCAGTTTATGGAAACGCTTCTGTTTATTCTCTGTTCAATTTCCACGGAAATAATGAAATTGTTTTAAGTTTTATGGCGCAATATGAACACATTACTAAGGTGAATGAAAGCTATTAATAACCAATAATTGTTCATTTTCTGTGATATTGTGATATTCCATCAGTACAAGGCAACAAGGAACAGCTGACTATGAGATACAGTGCATGACAAAAGTAATCAACTACAGTGCATGACAAAAGTAATCAACTACAGTGCATGACAAAAGTAATCAACTACAGTGCATGACAAAAGTAATCAACTACAGTGCATGACAAAAGTAATCAGACAATATACCATTTCCTCGTCATCACAGATAATTCCGTTTACAGCAAAAATGACTGGGAATAATATATGACTTGGGCAACTTATTAACATTCCTGTTACTTCCCCTTCATTCTCGATGATCAGGGGAGACTACTCTGACAATGAATATAGCTTCCTCCCAGCTGTCATGGAGGGGAATTTCAGGTCTTGGAGGAGATTTTTTTCAAATGAGACTTTCTTATTTAGTCTCAAAGTGTGTGGAATGGTTCCGCACTTTTTATATCCATTTAGGGCCATAAAAATGGTACGAAACAAATCTATACCTTACCCTAAACGTGGTTTCAATGTTTTGTTTTTATTTCCTCCGTTAGCACTTTCTTAATTAGTAGTTCAATTTTTGCCATGCGGAATATTCCGCAAATTTGCTTAATATTCTGCAGATTTTTGTGGATTATTACGCAGATTTTGCGGAATATTACGCTGTCAGCGCGGAATATTACGTAGATTTTGCAGAATATTGTGCACTTGCGGAATGTTATGTATATTTTGTGGAATAATAATAATAATTTATTTTTAAAAATCAATGTGACAGTTGCAGAAGAGTTCCACATGTGGAATGGCTCCACAAACAGAAAAGTTTTGCTCAGCCCTAAATTTTTTAAATTTTCTGCCGGTCCAATAAACATGAAATACATTCCATTCTCAATAACACTTGACAGTATAATGTGTCCTCTCACAGTAATTAATCAATGTGACAGTTGCAGAACCGTTCCGCATGCGGAACGGTTCTGCAAACAGAATAAATTTTGGAGCACTCAAATTTTTTAATTCTCATCGTGCCCAATAAAGTTAAAATGCATGATTACTTTTGTCTTGTTCTGTATCATCAGTCATGTTATGCCTGGCTTACAGGTTTATTGCAGCTGTTCTTGTTCTAATGGCATCTCACAAGGAAAATACGACAATATTTCGCATTCAATTTGACCTTTTTATATAGGGTGTCAGTTACCTAGAAACTAATCAATAGAATAACATTGTTATTTGTCATTTAATCCATGATGCACAACCCTACTGTGTTCATTTTCATATATGGTATTACCTCTGTAATTCCTCATTTTTAATTTTGTGTCCTTCATTTTAACATTAGATCTTACAGTAAATGTAGTCTTCCCATCATAGATGATCTGTAGTTATTGCAACAGAAGCCTTCAATGACCAGTTTTTCCAGTGTTGCTAACAGTTGACAGTTGAAAGTCTGCAGACTTGATCGAGATTTTGAAATTATGTCTTTGTGATCGATTACGTGGGTAATTATGGTCCCTTGATTTTCCAAAACTGGGTCATCTTGTTGCGTTGTTGGTGTAATTGGACATAATTGTACCCTTGTGTTTTGGACATGTTTCCTTCTGACATGGCCGTGTTCAGGAGACCTTATAGTTTCTTGCAAGAACTTGTAGTACCGTGCAATTTTGCATGAGTGAAAGGCGACTGTTTCGCAAACATGCTCTGGAACCTGCTAGCCTATCCTATCAAAATGGCTGAGCCACTGAAGTGAGGTTGGAGTGTTGAAATATGGGATTGAAGTCAGTGTTTCCATTCCATAAGTGAAGATATTTCGCAGCGAGTGCAGGGTAACATCTCACTGTCTACAGAATTCAACCCACGTCAACTGTAGGCGTGTCCACTTCAGTTGTGGGTGTGTCCACTTCTGTTGTGGGCTTGTCTTCCTTCTGATTTGGACACGTTCAGTTGGGGGTGTGTCCTAATTGTGCTAGCAGTAATCACATGCCCTGGTTGTAGGATCACGAGCTGTCACAGATGAAGAACATGCTCACACATCACGCCAGTCACATTGCCAGGCTGCAGGAGTCACTTAGAGCCAAGGTAGTTCAGCTGCACAGTAGCACCCTACAGCACATTCAACTGCTTTGCATGCATATAATCTAGATGTTTTAATAATATTTCCAGTCATTTGTATGTATTAAGGTGAGGTTAAGAAGTAATACACTGTATAATTTAATTCTTTTCTGGGTAGTTTTTGTTTGTTTAAGTGTATTTAATGTTTGTGTTGTCTTAATGCACTTCAATACACAAATATAACAATAATATGTAAAAACTAAAACCTAATGAAACTATTTTGTTTTGGCAAACCCTTCTTGAAAATTGTAATACCATAATAAGTTTTCAAGCTAGTCTTCTGGAAAACCACTTACTTAAAGTTGTCTTCTAACTGCCCTTCGTCAAACTAGACAATGTTGTTTTGTGCACTTGAACTTCTAAGAAAAGCTTTTTGTGGAATTTTTGTTACAGAAAAATCTCAACAATTTTGGACAAAAGTTAAATCCTAAGTTGCCCAATTTCACTTTTCAAGTACTTTTACCATTGCAGCTATGAATGGCCCTGTGTTTTCAAGATAGTGTGTGGTTGTAGCTTGTACAGTTTTGAAAATGGCAGTTAAAAGCTTTCAGAAGGAGCCACTTGTTTCTTATGAAAATGTGAGGGATTAAAATTGCCAGTTCCATGGATGTCCTGTGTCCTTATAACTTTTTAAGATTTGAATGTAATGATTTTTGGAGAATGATATATTTTGGATCATCTAATTTGGTATAATTTTCAAGCTTAAAATACAATTTCCCAACATGAACAATGAATTCCAAGTCGAATTGTTGAATATGTTTCAGGATCTTGCCATTGAAGTGTTATACAAGGAGAAAGAGGGTGTCTTAGCAAAGTTAAAAGGACAGGAGAACTCAGGTACTGTGTTCTTGTTAATAGAAGTCTTGTGATATTGATAATGATTATTGACTTTAGTCCATTATAATGTCGTATCCTTCGTGATCTGTCCACAACAAGTTGATACTGGAACAACGCGAGTCTTTGCTAAAGTAAATCAGCTGTACAACCAAAAGGTCATGTAGTACCTTATCAACAACTGGCAAATATGAGATTTAAACTCGGTAAAAGTGCAATCTGGAAATAGAAAACCAGTAGAATTTTGATTTTTGAGTCTGCCATTAACTGTTTCAAGTTAACAAGTTCTTTTTAGTAAAACTGAGCAAAAATGGAAGGAACAGGGATAGCAAGTTAACAGTATTAATAACATTGCCAAATTCTGTTTAATATAAATGCTCCTGATGAAATCTCAAAAAATGCTTTAATAGTTTTTTAGATAATCATTTTGTTTTCGTTTTAAGCAACAGTGACTTTAGATTTTTTTCATGAAAATCATTAAAGTCCTATTCTTGATAACCCCTCATACAAAAGAGGAACATTTTAAAAACAATTTGCTACAACATATTGGAGAAGAGCCCGTGTATAAAGTATGGTGTCTGAAAGTTTCATATGAATTTGATTGGCCATTTCTGAGATATAGTGTTCTGAACTTAAGCCAAATTTGGACATTTTTCTATGGTCCTACATAACCTTGAGACTATTGATGGAATAAAAAATCATGTAGTGTACTATACATTTTAGCAGCTTCCAGTGATGTCCATGAACTTTACCTTGGCTCCATCTTTGTCAAAGCTGCACAAGTTATTTATATTCATTTGGTGTTCTATTGTGTACAAAAACTGCATTTCATGGCTACTAAACTTTTGTGATGTCGTCTGGAGAAAGCTGTCTGTGAACATTTGCGGCCAATACTGTGTGAAAATGTCAAAAATTGTTTTGAAAATTGGCGTTTGCTCGTTAAAGGCTTTGTAGTCTTCTTTTCAAACAACTGATAGTATTGTGTTTTATTCATGTGGGTAAATTTTCATTTATCTTAGTTATGAAATGATACTATTTAACTCCACTGATAATAAACACCTAGTAGATTTTTAGATACATTTTACTTTATTTTAATCCCTTTTAATTTTTATTGTAGCTTTATCCTACGAAGAGTTGGAAGGCGGGGTTCCCTTGTGGGTCAGTTTGAAAAAGTCAACGAAAGAATCTGTGTTACAAGCTCTCAAAGACAACATTGTTCAAAATGCCAAACAAAAGGCTTACCTGGATAAACTCCTGGCTGTCGTGATTGAACAGGCACCCCATCTATTGGAGGCTATTGAAACAGATGAACTAGAACAGGTCATGGACGGGTCAACACAAGATGCTGCTTGGTGCTAATCAGTAGATAATGTCGAGGTGCAGAACTTTACCCGATGCCAAATTTGTGCAAGATGTACTAAAATGAGCATCACATCTGAACACAATTATTATGGTGCACGCAAAAACTTTGTTGTGGCTCTTTACTGCGGGGAGGTAGCATTGCTACTGTAGTTCTTTGCGTAGCGCACGATATGTGGCCAACAATAAAAATTAAGTTAAGTTTAGTCCCTTATTGTCTTGGTTTGAACTGTGTAATGTCACTGTTATTTGTGGCATGGGAATCAACCTGTTGAAATATTGTCAATTTGGGAAGAATAAGTGAATTACAGTAATTAAACCAGCAATGGTCCGATATAACATGCACAAATTTTGAGAACCAGTTTTCTCCACTGAATAATGGGCATCAAACTGGTTCTCAAAATACATACACGTTATGCCAGACTATTGCCATTAAACCAAACGCCCTGAATCAAATGAATTCCACTGATTGTTTCAACCAGAAGATTCACAGCCACAAATTTGATCCATTTTAGTTCGAAATGTTGAGCTTGACTGAATTAGCACTTAGCAAAACTTCCAAGGTGCGTGCAGCACAACCTTTAAAAACATTATTGACCATCTTAATACACAGAGTTAATACTCCCAGTGTTACATGATGATGCTATAAACTGAACTGTTTAGTTGTTTTGGTGTCAACAGTGCTATCAGCTCCAAACACTGATAATTGGGTCAAGTGCTAATCACCAACTTGAAAGCCAAGATTTGTGATAATGATTCTGAAGCTGCACATGAACAGATTTTAGTCTGCAGTGGCTGCGTGACCCATTTCTGGTTTATTTCAATCACTGCATTTTTTAGTTTTTGAAATTATTGTTGAGATTCTATTTAACAGTGAGTGAAGGTTGGTGTTTTGCAGTCACAGTGCTTGGCCATAGATATTTGGTGATATTTCACTAAAATCCATAGTCTCAACAGCTAGCCAAGTCTTATTTTATTACGAAGGAGAAAGTATTTCTAGACTTGCATGGAACAAAAACAGAAAACCCCCAGTGTGTTTTTGAGATTTTATTTTGCACATTTATATCACACCAAATTTAGTCATGTTATTGATGCAACTGTTTTGCTATAAATGTACCAGTCTTTTTTTACAAAGATTTACAAAGCATGTTCTTGTGGCCCAGTCAACAACTATTTGATAAAATGTCAAAAATTAGATTCTGCAGGTTTCCTCCTTTCAGAAAATACACTTCTACAGTTCGATTTTATAGTTTTCTATATATTTGGCTCAATGGACACACACCTCAATAAATTCTCGAGCAACTGTTTAGAAAACTCCATTGTCAATATTTGTACAGACCCGAGAAACCCTAGAATCAAAACAGGAAAATTGCTGAAAACCAAAATGGTCTCACAAACGAGGATAGTCTCTGGTGAAGTTTCCAGTCAACTTCTTGCAGATGGCAGTGGTCATTTCCGAGTTCCACAAGTCAAGCAGTCGGTCCCTTTCAAAAATTATGGGTATTGCTTAATTCGTGTTGTATCTCTTTATGTGAAAGTTACTTGATGAACTGTTGGCTCTTCAATCAGTTCGCCTGTAGTAGTAGTAGTGGTTGTTGTAATAATCTTAATTTAAGAGTCAGTGAAGTTTAACAATGAAACATTAGCACAAGTGTTATTATCCAATAGTGAACCGTTGCGTAAAAGTCCAGTCCTAATTGAACATTATTGTAGCGTTTACCTTCACAACATCCACTGGTGCTGTGAATTCATCAACTTGGTTGTACTTACACAATATATTTATTATTTAAACATTTTACATCCGTAAAACAATAAAAACACATCATTGCTAAACCTTATCACTTCTCTTCCACAAAAACACCAAAAGTCATGCAAGTTTGTTTGGACAACGTTGCTGATTGTTCATACAAATAATTAGTGTATAATTCTAAAAATATGATAAAAATATGTTATAATTACAATGACTCGTGTGTTCAGGACAACAAAACTGAACAGCACAAAATTTTGCTTAAAAGTTAGCGAAACACGCCACACAATTCAAGTAGACTTCAAAGTTTACTTGAATAGTGACGTTCTATTGGTCAAACTTTCAAATTTCCTGTAATCTTGGAGCCATATCAGTGTTAGTTACTTCTATGGTCATCCCAAAACAATTTTACTACAAAACAAATTATCTCATCATCTAAAACATACATGGAGTTAAATTTGGTAACCACTGGCACATACTAGGGTCAATTAGCTTTGAGGCACAGTAGGTCACATGACACATACTAGGGTCAATTAGCTTTGAGGCACAGTAGGTCACGTGACACATACTAGGGTCAATTAGCTTTGAGGCACAGTAGGTCACGTGACATCAACAAGAATATGGCTGTGGAGTTGGCTGAATAGCACAATTCACAAGTCTGGTCGCAACATTGATGAGGCTGACCACAACTGTGACCCCATCGCTAAAGGCGAATGGGCAACAATTAACTTCCAGTTGGGGGACATTTTGAGAGAAATACTATCTGTTGGTTTCTTTCTAGGTACTTCTCTGAAACCATCATTAACAGCGGGCTTTTTGAACATTCATCTAATACAATATGTGACTAACAATATAATAAAAATACTAAATAAAAGGACCAGGAGTAAAATCTAAACAAGAGTTAATAAAATAAACCTGATAAAACCAGGCCAATTACTCAAATAAACAAGCTTAAAACAAACAGCAGACTCCCCCAATTGTGTTTCATTACACTGAGCCTACAAAGAATATGCACTTTACGGAAATTTAAGGCTACTGCGAGCTAACAATAACTAATTTTTTTTAAATGTTTTCAGCTTCTTGTGTATCAAAATCATGGTAAAAATACTTAAAACACAAAACAACAGAGATCCAATGTCCATTTGGACACAGTACTACTTTCACTGCACATCAAAAGCCAAAAATGTTTATTAGAAGATATTGACCTGGAGTCCACTAAAAAACTGAGTAAGAGATCAAATCTATGGAGCCTGGAGATTGCTCTGTTAACCAACTTGAAATTGTGTAAAAATAAAGAACTGGGAATGCGATATGTCTTAAGAGAACACCCATCACAGAAGACGGCCTCGTGGATTTTACAAAGCTGGTTCCAACTTCATGAAATTCATAGCATTCATTAAATATTCATAGCTACGGGATAGCCGTAATAAGATTTGTTAATTAAAGATACACCAGTACCTGTTAAGAATAACAATTTAAGTCGGCATTAAACCTGTGCTTTCTGTCAAAAACAAGTTTTGATTGAGCCCACTTACTGTTGGTCTCAAATAATTCCTAAGTCAAAATAAGTGCGATTTCAGGATGTGATCTGAAATTTCATGTTTCAGTGTAACCTGAAACTTTATGAGCTCGGTGTGAAGAAATAAACGAAGTCAGTTATTCATGAATCCAGAGATCAATGCTAAACTGAACAGAGAAAAGAACAAGAGCAATTTTATAAGAGTAAGGGGCCTAAAAATTTGTTTTTTGACTGAAAGCACGGCTTTAATGCTGCTTTAACAAAGTTCTAGACAAGCTGTGTATTTTTTGGTCAAGACATTTAGGCCAATAGATATGTTTCCGTAGCAGAATGCAGAGAATGGAAACTCCTCAACAATTTTGTAAATACTTGAAGAGATCCGTGGAATATGAGATGCCATACGATATGATCATGAACAGAAACACTAAAACACAATACAAAATACGAATATCGAAGTCCAGTCAGACCTAGACATCACTGAATTTCCGTTTTCTTCTCGTCACCATGCACTGCAGCAATATGCTTTTCCATCAGTGCAAATGATTCAAACATCTCTAAACAGTGTGTGCATACATGGAGAGAACTGTCCTGACTAGGTACCAAAGGAGGGGGCTCCTTTACTGCCGTCTCGTGAATGAAAGCATGATTCTGCAACTCGGCACTGAAATAGAATGTATGGTTGCACTCAGTACAGGCATAAGGTCGGGTGTTTGCAGGATGAGTCAGCACGTGTTGTTGAATGTCAACGGCAGACGGCAGCACCGTATTGCAGATGCAGCATGTCATGGGTGACTCCTCGTAGCTGTGCTCGATCAGATGTAGCTGAAGTTTGGCTGGCGAGTCCAGCGTCATCTTGCATAGCTTGCACTCGTGTGTATTGCCTTCCTGTTTGACGTGAGTGGCCACGTGTTCGGCAATCTCCTCTTTGGTGGCAAACGATTGCTGACATTTAATGCACTGAAATACACTATGTTCGTGTGTGACAGAGTGCTGTGATAACTGCTCAGCTGAAGGGAACACCAGGTTACACTTGGAACACTGGTGAAGCACAGTCAACTTGGCATTAAATACCTCACACGATGCACAGATATTGCATTCCACACCGTCGACATCAACTTTGCTAGATAGTTTTTTCTCAGCGAACATCTTCTTGCAAACAGAGCATGGCTGTGGCTGATTATTCTTACACTGATGTGTTGCCAACCCTCTTGATGACTCAAACTTCAAATTACAGTGTGGGCAGCGTGGCTTCAACCTGACTTTGTCTGTGTTATGATTCTTATTCAGATCCACCTCTTTATAACATGTCTTGCACATGTACACATCGCCAAAGGGCGACTTGGCCCGATTAATTAGGTTGTTCTTACTGGAGAACTGTCGATCACACATACAACAGGAGAACAGCGTCTTGTCCTGAGGAGAGGCTACACGTTTCTGTATGAGCGAGTTGACCTTGAGAGAGTGCTGGACAGTGGTCAAGTGCACCTCGAACTGCTGCTTGCTTCTGAACGCCTTCCTACAATAGTTGCAAATGAAGGCGTCCAATGAAAACTCGTCTCCGGCATAGCACGGTTTACACACAAAGTACGGCCTGCCGACAGAGTTCATCTTGAAGACCAGGTTGTCCTTGGTGTTGAAAGACTTGAGGCAGACGCAGCAACTGAAGAGAGCAGACGATGTCTGGAAGTGGTACTTGGCATGCATCTGCAGCTCTGTGTTTGACGCCAGAGTCTGGCAGCAGACGATACACTTGTCACATGACCCCTGTACACCATGGCGGCTTGAGTGGCAGTGATACTGCTCTTCATTCTTCAGTGCTGTCTTACACACAACACAGATGTTGCCCTGGGGAACTTTGCAATGCTGTAGTTTGTGTTCTGCCAGTACGGTGGCGTTGGAGAAGGACTCATCACAAATGTTACACTTCAAATTGTTGGCCGTGATGTGAATGCGCACGTGCTTCTCTAACTCGGCCTTAGACTTGAAACTCTGTCGGCAGTAGAGACAAGTATGCCGGCTTCCCTGCTGTGTGGAGACTGACAAGGGGGTCATGTGACTAGGGATTGTGTGACCTTGTGGCGACTGTGCTGAACTGGTGGACCCATTGGCAGCTAGCTTGAGTTGGTGAGTCTCACTATGGTGTGCCTGTAGTGAGTGGGCATCGGTGAAGACATCATCACAAATCTCACATTTGAATGACTTTTTTAAAAACAAACTCTTTGAATTGCTGTTGGACGACTCATGCGGAGACGTCGATGTCGTTTTGTTACTTAGATCCATAACTTCGTCAACAGGCGACTTTACTTCAGGAGACATCATAGTGTCCTCTTTGGAATGAACCATCTGAACATGCTTGTCCAGCAAGAACTCCACATGAAACGCTTCATTGCACATCATACATTTGAATTGCTTGCTGTGTGTCGCCATATGTTTCTGCAAGTCACCGTCGCTGGCAAAGCTATCCTTGCACAGCAAGCAGCGATATGGCTTGCCCACTTTGAGATGACTGACCTTTACGTGCAGTGTCCATTCCATCTCTGAGTGGAACAACAAGTTGCACATGGAACACTTGTGAATCTTGCACTCATTGCTGTGCTTAACAGCAAAATGCACTTGAATGCTCACTTTAGAATCAAACACCTCGCTGCATAAGGAACATTTGTACAAATGGTGAGCGTGAATGTCCATCAGGTGCTTTTGCAGCTCGTCCGGTCTACTGAACAATTTCAGGCACTCTAAACACCCATATTCAGTGGACAAAGCCAAAAAGTGAGTCATAAAATGATTCTCAAGAGCATCCTCAGAGGTGAATACAGCGCCACACTTTGGGCAGGAGAAATCCTCAACTTGCTGGTGAATTTTCATGTGGACTTGATAAGACCAGGGCTCCTTGAATGTGGCATTACAATGGTCACATGTTCGTGGAGACCAAGATTCCTTGGTGCTGTTAGAGTCACTGTTTGGACCAATGGGTGATGTCAAGTCTGGCTGGGATGTACTTGGCGACTCATCTGACAGCGAGTCATCATTTTTATTCTTCAGCGACTTGCTGAACCTTGACAGCTGAGGAATCTTTAAAGATAATGCCCCAGAAAACTTGGACGACCGCATCGTGCCACTGCCATTCTTGGAGTTGAATAATAGATCCGTCAACCTGCTAGCGTTATTAGCCTCTTTATGAGCTGCATTTTTGTGCTTGGCCAACGAGCGATGACTAGAGAACATGGCTGGGCAGTGGCGACACTTGAAGCTCTCACTTTCTGCACTGTCGCTGTTCTCGTGAATCTTATCAATGTGATCATTGAGGATAGGAACAGTAGGAAACATGGCATCGCACTTTGGACAAGAGTACATCTGCACTGACTTGCCTGCGTGAAACAAATTAATATGGCGTTCCAACAACTCGATGGTTTCAAACGAATGCCGTAAACTCTGCTTCGCACAATGAGGACAGCTATAGTCCACCCCCGTTCCCAATGACCTATTGACCTCTGTATACTGATTCTTTCTCCCTTTCTTTGCCATTGTTCCATTGGGCGTATTTCCATCATCTGCCTTCCGTTTCTCTATAGTCCGCGTGCCTTCCTGGATATCGTGAGTTATGAGATGGTCATACATGTTCTGGTATGTGTCACACTTGAACACTAGACACACGGAACATGGCACGGAGCCATCAGGCTGAGTATGGTTATCCAACAGGTGCTTAGCCAGCCACACAGGGCCCTGTGACACTTCCGAACAGAAGCTACACTGGTAACTCAAAATGCTCCGCGACGAAATTCCCTCTGGCCGCAATGGCTGCTCAGTACTTACGCCCCCGGTGGTATCATTTGCAACAAGTGACTGATTGGTAACGTTACCGTTGCAGTGCTTCGTGAAATGTGTCTGCGCATCCTTGAGATTGGTGAATGACTTGGAGCAAAGTAGACACTGCATCAGGTGCGGAGAGGACTGCTCCTTAGGGAGGACCGTCTTTGATTTGAACGACTTGGGGTCATGTGACTTCATATGTAGCTTCAAGTGGTCACTCCTGTGAATACAGATGATAACAATTAAAAGAAATGTCATAAATTAACAAATTCATTCCCAAACTATTATTAAAGAAAGGAGACAGGGATGCCTCATACCACATGTAGCCAAGTCAGTGTTCTCCAAAACAGAAAGTCCAAACTGGAATTACAAAATTCATGTACATATTTGGACATCCATGTCCATACTGTGCAGAGTAGTTGTGTGTAGACTCGGAATAACTGCATTGAACAGGTGTCAAAAGTCCCAAATGTCTCAACTTGCTTAAGAAGTGACTAATCTCCCAATACTCTTTGCACCAGTTTCCAAACTCGACACGAGTAAGAAAAACTTGTCACAGCAAAATTCAAACTCGACGCGGTGACAAGTCAAAAAACAAGAGCAACGCAGAGCGTTGAAATGCGCCCCACAATTGCACCGCACATGGTATCTTTCCAGGGATGTTTATTGGTACCATAAAGTGGCCAGTAGAGGGCATGTATGTAGTATGTTGTACTTTGCAAAATGGAAAGGCATGGTCATTGTCTCCTCAATAGGCTAGGGGCAAAATGTGAGTGATCTTCATAATACAAGCGCATCCTATACATCAGTTGCTTAAAGCACCACAGAGACATAGAATTAAAAACAAATTTACCAACATACGAGATTAGCACAGCATTAGAATGCCAGAAACAAATTTCAACTTGGAACTTTTCCTTCATAGTCACGAAGTAACACAAAGTATACACCTGAAGACCTATGAAAATACAGAGGTCAATGTAAAATACTTAAATTGCCACTAGAGGCATACCGTTAGTCAGAATCCTCCTAAAGTAGTCATCGTCCGTTGTCAACATCAGATAAATACACTTGCTAAATTTAGTAAAGATCCTGCAAACGGTTTGGGAGATACAGCCATGGGCGCAAAAAAAACTGCCACTAGGAGGCGCCACAGTAAACAAAGTCATGGGAAATTCAGCGTCAACCGTCCTCTTCATAGTAAGAACATACATACCAATTTTCACAATCATACTTAGATCGGTTTGGTTGAGAGGGGTGGACGCCAAAAAACAGACTCAAAAACAGTAAAAATGGCCACTGGGTGTCGCAAACTATGTGGAATCCATCTGAAAACGGGAGGATAGCGTCATCTCACTAATAGGTGCCTATATACCAAATTTCATGAAAATCCGTTCAGGACTTTTGAAGATACAAAGGTAAGCGTAAAAAACTATAATTGCCACTAGGGGGCACACCGGTAGTCGGATCCATCCAAAAGTCATCATCTTCCGTTGTTAACATCATATAAATATACTTACACAATTTCGTAAAGATCCTGCGAACGGTTTAGGAGATACAGCCATAGGCGCAAAAAAAAACAAAACTGCCACTAGGAGGTGCCACAGTAGTCGAAATCGTCGGAAAATCATCGTCAACCGTCCTCTACATAGTACGCATATACATGCCAATTTTCACAATCATCCTTTGGGCGGTTTGGTTGATAGAGGGGTGGACGCACAAAAACAGACTCGAAAACACTAAAAATGGCCACTAGGTGGCGCAAACTATGTCGAATCCATCTGAAAACGGGAGGATAGCATCATCTTACTAATAGGTGCCTACATACCAAATTTCATGAAAATCCGTTTAGGACTTTTGAAGACACAAAGGTAAGCGTAGAAAACTAAAATTGCCACTAGGGACCACACCGGTAGTCGGATCCGTCCGAAAGTTCGCACATGCCGTCCCATTCATGAATGGAACATATGTGCCAAATTTCATGAACGTATGTCAAAAGGTTTTGGAGATAGAGCAGCGGACGCAAGACGCCAGATGGACGGACGGAGATGACGGCATAATGCGTCCACATAAAAATATGTGGGCGCATAAAAAGGGTTGTGGAGAACACTGCTGAGCCAAGAGACATTCTGATGTTTCATAGGGTGGAGTCGAGTGCACTAGTGAAAGTAGCCAGTACTGTAACACGCACACGACATTACACAGGCATCAGCACGGAGGGGACACATGCATTGTGTTTAGTGGACCAAACCACAAGTGTGCAGGACACAAGCAGCAGGAGCATGATGTAAACAACAACTGTAAAATGTCTTCCTATGGCAATGACGTCTACCACAAAAACAAAAGCACCGGACAGTGTGTACAGCGCAAATGGCAAAGATATCAGGAGTTCCCATGTTTCAAATATTTCGACACACTGGCGTGAGCAACACTAGGAGTGTCATACAAAAATTTGGCAAATGCAACCTTTGTAGATATTGAGAGTCAGCAATAAAAGTGAAACAAGCATTAGGGGGCAATGCAGCAGTCAGATCAATTCAATAATCAATGCAAATCATGCACACCATAATAGAAACTCATTCTCATGATGACTTTTCAAAGTGCCAGGTAAGTACACAAATGGATGACAAAAGTGAATGCCTCATAAAATTGTGATTTGTGGGCAGAGCACTGTGCCAGAACTGTTAGATAATAGGCAAGAGCTGTTCATTCCTGGATAAAATCTTATCAGTCAAATTTCATGAACATCCTTAATCAACAGGTAGGGACTGCAGCTAATGATGTGAGCAGTGGCTTAGCAATAGTAACCATTGTCCAAACTTCAAGCTCAACTTCCCTCAACAGAAAGAATTGTTGAATTTTGTACTATTTTTCAGGCCGTTGGACAGACACATAGAGAAGCATATCCCAAAAGTGGATATCAAAATAGTAGAACTGTCACTAAGGGGTGCAGAACATGCCAGCGCAGTTACTGTCTTTTTTATTACAAGAGCATAATCCCTTAAATTTCCCCAAGAGACTTGGTGACAACAGAAAAAGGCAAAGCTGTAGTTGGATCCATTGCTCTCATTAACAGGAACACGTCTACAAAATTACATGGCAACCCTTTAAAGAGGAGCCAAAAAAAAAAAACTACTTTTGATAAGGGCCATTTTCCATAATAAAATCAGTTTCACCTTGTTCTTTACTCAGATTTGGATTTATTTGAAAAGAACCAACAAGCTGTCACTGTTTCAGATCAACCTCGTTAAATTTGATGCAATGTTCCATCACAGCTGCCAAAGCAGTATGGCCAACAAATATTTTTGTGAACAATTTCAATTCAAACAAAGGATAAATACGTGATGACCTAGAATTGCCGCAAAGCCGTATAAATATGTGTAGTTCTAGATCTGAGCAAAAAGTGAGCAAAATAAATTATGACACGAAATTAATGTCATTAAAAACAACTTGGTTACTACCATGAATACAATGCTGTAAGATCATTATTTTACAGTTAAATTAATGGAGCGATCATATGTGTCAACATGGAGCACCATTAAATAGAGCGTCGTCTATTGCCAATTCATGTTTTATTTATGTGTTCTTTTTTCCATTCTGAACAATTTTTGCTTTTGCAAAGTTGTCCTCATCACCCAATATATGTCACTTTACCATGTCGTGAGAGTAATGTTTCAAAGTACGTCCGATTTTTCTTTGTTATAAAAGCGGCAGAGCGGTGTAAGAAAATGACATTCATCAGATTGTGTTTCTTTTAAACGGACCTAACAGACAAGGCAGGAGTTATTTGAATGTCAGAGTGGCAAAAACTTACAAACAGCTGGGCTTGCTACACTTTGATGTAAGTTTCGATGCAAGAGGACCATCAATCTAGCACACTAAAGAAGTGAGCTTAGCGTAAATTGCCAACTTTTTACACACAACGATTCCAAGCTGTGTTTTGATGATCAGTCATCCGCAGCTGGCTAGTTAGAGGTGACCTTGCTTGGAAGGTCAAATACATCAGAGAAGATAGTTGTTTTGTGTAACGGAACATGGTTTGAAAGAACTTAATAAATGTCAGATATTGAGACAGATCCAGAGATTTTATTAAAAGGCACCACAGTTATCGGAATCACTTGAAAATCAATGTCAGCTGTGCTCAAATCACTAGAAACATATCTGCCAAATCTCACAACAACCCATCGTGGAACTTAGTAGATATTAAAGAAACAGCAAAATCTAACAGCGTTATTAGCATCTATCTGAAAATCAACATCAGTCATGCTCTCGTCAACAGGAACAGTTCGCTCAAATTTCCCGATGGCTCGAATGCTCCCCTCCTCTATCGTTTCCTTTGTTAACAATAGAGGCACTGAGGTCTGTATTATCAGAGACCGTAAATACCATCTTTGCTAAGATAGCCATGACTCCTCATTTAACAAATAATTAATTCACATGGCTTGTGAAGTGGGTAGTTCTCAAGTTTGAATATGTGAAATTATCATCTTGCTATGTTTCGTTCATATCAAAAATGTACCCTGGTGTTCGTAACAACTTTGGGAAATTCAGAAGATTCAATGGATTTGTGCAACTGCGTGATTACACACTTTGTGAGGAGTATCTGTGCTCTGTGAGAAGTATCTGTGCTTTGTGTGGAATATCTGTGCTTAAGAGATGAGGCGCATCCATCGAAAACTTCATTAATTAATTAATTGTGTTCAGTAACAGTGAAAAATATGTGAAACAAAAATTTCATGCTTCGGCAAATTATTTTTGAAAAAACAATAGAGGTTTACTTTAAGCGCATTTCATTTTAACCCACAACCGAAAAAAGACTCACCTCGCAAATGCGGCATCGCATACTGAACACTTGTGTTTCCGGTCTCCCGTGTGCAGACGTAGGTGGCGGTCACGTGACCTCTTGTGCTTAAACACACGACTGCAGTAGTTGCAGTCAAATATGTGCCCTTCACTGGAGGACTGAAAGAAAGAAGTGGATTAAAACAAGCCATAACCAACTTGTGTCTTAACAATAAATGCTATATACCTCATTAGCATAATATATATTGATGCACTTTAAATGACCGAAATATTAATATATCTCTTGTCATTATTGGTTACACTAGATTGAGCACTATTCATGGTTTGGCTGGACACACCTAGGGGATCACTTTACACAAAGGGTACAATTTAAACCGTGGTGCCTAAAAGTCTGGACTGGGAGAACAATGAAAATAATACTGCTGAGATCTGCTTTTGTTTTTCCACATTTTTAAAATTCAACAACTTAAGCAACTACAGCCAATTTGATAAAGGTGGTTTAAAGTTAAACCTGGTCTAAACTGGACTTAGACCAAGTTTAAAGATAATCATAATCTGCATTTCATAAAGGTGGTTTAACTTTTAGACCCGTGGTTTAACTCCAGTTTAGACCTGGTCTAAGTCAGTTCTCATTTCCCCAGCGAGGTATATATTACTTAGACCTGTACTAAGATCTTAACCAGGTTCAACTTTAGACTTGGTCAGACCCAGGTTTAATACTATTAAATATGGCAGACTTGTACAATATAGGTGCAACTGAACGATGCTGTGGTGTGCATTTACGACGCAGTTTTAGAGCGAGAATGGACTATTTTAAATATTCAGTTTTAGGACGACACAAGATCAAACGTAACAGGGGGGACCAAGAATTTTTAAGGGGGGGTCGGATCAAGGATTTTTAAAAGGAGGGCGTGTGTCAACAATTTGAAAATTACAGTTTTCATATCATTAGAGTCAAGGGGAAAGGGGTTACGGACCCCTTGAACCCCTGGGTCCACCTATACGTAGACCAGTATGTACTGAAGGGTGTCCTTCGGATTTCTCAGAATATTCCCGTTCTAGCAGAGCGTCATTGTCGCAAGCGCTACGCGTATGACTAAAAAGGCATCTAATGAATATTCTGGCCGATTTAGATATAAATCTAAATGTTAGTCAGCATTTGACTGATAAATAGTCGCTCTTTTGAGAATTAATAGTAATAACCATAACAATTGACTACATAAAGCTAAATTTTGGTGCTCTTAAACTGCTAAATGTTGAATTAACCGAAGCACTTTGGAGTTTGAAAACATTACCACGCTCATCCCATCTTGAATAGTTGAAAGAGCTCTCAACTCAAGTCACACGTGATGCGTACACGCGCCATTTTAGAATTCACAACTTTAGCATTGGTCAACCTGAATAAACTCTGAAGTGTTTTCTTGAGTAGCAGATGGTTTTTATGTTCTTGTTGGCAATGGAAAAAGAATCTCATCATTTTTAAGAATATCACAAGACCAATTTTATGTCAATAAACTAATTAGATTTACATTTTTAGCCAGGCAAACAACAGGGTGAAATGCAGTTTTAAGTTTCCGCAGAGCACTGATATACAACCACGGTATTTATAACATACAGCACAGACGTCATTACTTTTAATATTCCCACTAGAGGGAGCAATACTAGTAAACTTAAAATAGCCTCTAGGAGATACAAAGTAACTCTGACAGACAAAATTGTGAATTCCATGAACATTGATCAATAAGATTGGCAAATACCATGGTTGACATTCAGAAAATTGTAATTGCCACTACAAGTAGGGCACTAGTAGTATCTGTCTGAAATTAGAAATTATGTAACAGAAACATAGATTTGTTCCCAAATTTCTTGCAAATTCAGGAACTCCAAAGATACAGAGGAAAATGTAAAAAAATAAAATTGGCAATAAGGTGCACAGCAGTAGTGGGATCCCTTCAAATGTCATCATCACTTGTCACTTTCATAGAAATACAATTCAACAAAGTTCCTGCAAGGGGTTAAGGAGATACAGCCACACAGGTAAAAACTGCCACTAGAAGGCGCCACAATAGTCAGAGCTGTCTGAAAAGCAGTACAAACACATATGCCAATTTTCATAATCATCCTTAAGGGTAGAGAAGTAGACGCCAAAAAACAAGACTTGAGAACAGTAAAAATGGCCACAAGTACAAGTCCATCTGAATGCAAAGATGGCCCCATCTGCTTACCAGATACATATTTGCCAAATTTCTCAAAAATCCGTCAAGGAAAACCGAAGATCGAGGCAAACATGAAATCTAAAATTTCCACTAGGGGGCACATCCAGGAATATGTCTGCGAAATTTTACATCCATCAAGAAGTTTTGGATACATGTGAGTTCATAAAAATGTAGGTAATCCTTGTGTACGGTAGTTTTCAAAATAAAGTGGACATCAAAATTCAACTGAGCTTTGGCACACAAACTGCGACCGAATATCATTAATTTTTTTAAAATTCCGGTTAAATCTCGACAAAAATTGCAGTAGGTATTGTTCCAACCACGTCGTCAAAATCGTGGCAACTTAGTGCAGTGCGCAAGTTAATTCAAATACATAAAGAAAGAATTAGCATTTGGGTGCATTAAACTCTGACAAAAGTTTCAATTGTGGCAAGGTGTTTATTCAAGTTTGGCAACATCTGGCAGACCTCTGTTGAAGTTTGTCTAATTTATTTAAAAAAAAACTGCTGCAAGTCATTAGAAACCTTCTGTATGGTTTCGAACTCCCAAAGTGAACCATTTTGTACGAAATTACAATTGATGGGAAGTGACACTGCTTCGTAGGAAATTTTGTCAGAAAAGGCACCCCTGTGTCAGGAAAATGGTCACGATGAAGTCACCCCTTCTGAGCGCTACGTCCCATACATCTCTTTTATAAAAGTGCCCCTGCCATGTTTTAGCCACTTCTGAAAATTTCCTCACTAAATCTGCTCACTGTCATAGCTTCAAATCAAAGTGGTCATCAACTTAATGGCAGAGATTAAGCAAAAGCAAATTGTTAACCCACTTCCAAATCTCCCTTAATGGATTGATGTAACTGTAGCAAAGAGAAGAAAAGCAAATCATTGACTTTCCAAAGCCACAACAGCCAGCAGAGCAGTGGTCACACAGCGTGATATCTGTAACGGATTTTCCTGTGGCTTTATGACGACATCTGCCCATTACACAATGGGGGGTGTCATAGGAAGCCAATGAATAGACATGCCTACCAGGGGCGTGATTTGTCATACATCAAAACCATGACAGCAGGCTAAACAAGTACCTAGCAGGTGACTGCCAACTCCCCCTGGGGTAATTACTTAATATTGATGCAAAAGCTCCTTGTGGTGTACTTTAGTGAAAAACACAGCAGAGAGGACTGGATTGATTCAAAGAAATGGCCACAGAGAGGGAAGTTTGAAAACAGCATGAAGCTGGCATTCACCAGAAATGCATGAAGGCACACAAAAGGATTCAGAACAATGGAGAAATGGTTAAATTAAAGAAGACATCATTGTATTACCATTGCCATTAGCAGCATAGGCCAGGTGTGTCAATACAAGTAAATCTAAGAACAGCTTTAGCTGGACCTTGCAGATGTGTATTGAGCCAAATATTTACTATAAATTTCAACTCAGTAAAAGTGTGTGTTTTTTGAAAGTACAAAGTCTGCAGAATTTAACTTGTGACTTTATAAGACCAACCTGCCACTAATTCGATCGAGTGATCGTGCCCTTTTAGGAAAAGTTAACAAAAAAAGGGAACATTCATAGCAAAACAACAGGATCCATAACAGGGAAGCATTTTGTAGGATACAAATTTTCAAGATAAAATCTCAAAAATGCTCTTACAGTTTTCTAAACTATCATTTCGTTATCATGTTATGAAACTGTTTATCTTTGATTTTACTCCAATTTGCTATTATTTGGATTACATAGCCACATATTTTTATAAAAATTTATCGAAGAAAGGTGCGTGAACCATGGCAAAACAACGGTATCAATAACGAGACCAACTTTCATTCAAGATGAAATCTCAAAAATGCTGTTACAGTTTTCTAAATTATCACTTCATTTTCGTTTTATGCAACATTTGATTTTTTCATAAAAATCATAGAAGTCCCATTCTTGATAGCCCTTTAGGCAAAAGTGGAAACATCTTAAAACGATTACATAACATTGCATAAAGCACTGTATCTGAAAATTTCGTAAGAATCCGACCAGCTATTTCTCAGATATGACGTTCCCAAATTTGCCAAATTTCGCCACTTTTCAGAAGTCCTAAATAACCTTAACTGGCACATCTTTTTGTCGGTTCTTTTGCTAAGCACCAAAACGCTGTGCACGGTCCAAAATGAATTGAGTAAATTTTTAAAAAATTACACAATAACACAATTTTACACAGTCTTGCCCAACACAAACTTACACTGTAAGATGGACTCAAGTCTGAATAACATACAACTCGTCCCGCTATGCCTTCGCAATTTTTGTCATGTTTACATGTAAACATGCCATCATGCAGGTAAAAAGTGCAAACCAATGTGATTACTCACCTGAGCAGGTCCTGGACTGTCCGATGTGTCAGTGTCTACAGGTGAAGGTGAGGACAACTCACTGTCGTCATAACAACCTGTAACAACAACAGCCACTGGCTATTGAAGGACTAATACCACATTGAGATGTGGAGTTCATGTAAGACGGCACATATAGAACGTCTGATATGACGACAGGTTCAACAGTTAAAACAAGCCTCCACACTGGCACCCCACCAGCCATCTTACTAGTAATTTGCGTAACATTAATGCATAAAATATGCTAATCACATGACAATCACACGCAATCAACACACACACAAATCACTCTGACACCAGTATTAAGCGCATATGCATATGAAATCAACATGTACAGTGCAAAACAAAAGGAACAAAATAACCTTCTCCCACCATGACCACTCCTGTTAACATCAAAATGACTGGCAATAACTATTAGGACAACATTCTCATAACACAATAGCTGAGCCATCTTAGAGGTTTTACTGTCATCCCCTTCATTACCGGTCATGAGAGAAGACTACTCTGATGATAAATTCCGCTTCCGCCTAACCAACATGACAGGGAATTCTGTGTCATTTTGCCTTAATTCTTTTGGTTTGTACTGTACGGCTCTGAGGGCAAACGTTCATGGTTGGATCGTGGCGGCTAAAAGTAAGGTATTAAAGAGACAGCTTGAAACTATTCGAGCGTAGTAGATTGCCGCGTTCAAAAATGCTGGCAAGATCGATACGTAGAAAGAATTTTAAGTGAATTTTAATTTGCATTTAATTTCTGGTCATTGTAAACCTGTATGTATGTAGAACAGGCCTATTGCAGTGTAGAAACCAAGAGTGGTACGTAAATAGCAACAATTTGCATTGTATGAACTCGTCTATCTCAGGAATTAATTGTGTGAAAGCAGTAGAACATAAGCCAAATACATGCATTTTGGCAACTTAAATTCTCGTGAGATGAGTGTTCACACAGGCACGGGCCTTTTTAAGGAAGTCTTGATTATACAACCTGAGCATTGATGTTACGCCAATCAATCGTGTTTAAAAGTGTAAATCTAGAATTTTTTGGGGGTGTTAAAATACAAATCCTGGGCTTTTCGCATTTCGAGAAGTAAATATCTTACTATGTCTGAATTGGCATATACTTTCATTATTTATCAAATGGCTGACTCGCTTTTTGTAATCTGTCGCAATTCTCCCAATCAAGCACAAGCAGTTCATTTACCAACAATGGAGGACACGTCAGATTTTTACGAGTAACGAAAGTGCTTTCAGAGTGAACAGTGCGATTTGTCTTGACAAATGAATTGGAATGAACATGGGATGGGTGTTAGTAACAAGTGAAGTATTGTATATCCGTGTATGCTTGATCCAACACCAGCGTCTGCAAAACCAGTGGGTCTTGAGTCTAAGCCTGCCGTGGGTCTGCGACGTAGTTGAGTGACAAGTTGAGCGCATAAACTTGAGCGAAATTTTAGATAAATGGTAAGCTTTCGTTTGCTTTTAATCGACCCTTTCAGGTTCCATGTTTGGAGAAATTTGGAATTCCCTGACCAGTCGTTGTCATGCACTGCTTATGACATCAAATGCACCGCTGAGACTTTTCAAGGTTCCCGGGAGCACTTCAGCGCGAACTGCAAATAACGGGTGAATGGAAGGACTTTTAGAAAGGAGACTGGGTTTATTGGTATTAGGAATGAGTAAGCCAGGTATTGGAATACTCATTTTATTAGCATTGAACCCAGAAATTGTACTTTTTAAGTCAAAAATGGACACTAAGCAGAAGTATAATAAACATTTCTCCCTTTGCGAGTTTAACGAGTTTAATGTAGGGTGCACAAGTCAACTGATGTCAATCAACTGGTGAATGAGTTATGGTAAAAATTCTCTAGCTCACCAAAATTCAAGCCACATTGAATTTTCGAGATTCTGAACATTGGGACATGGGCTACTTAGGCGCTCATATTTTACAAATATATGACACGACGTTTTGTATCAACAGTGTCTGAAAACAGACTTGGCAATTCTTAAAATAGTCAAAAATAGTCCCAATGGAAAGGTTTTTGTGTCTCCCGTTAGTTTAGTGTGCAAAATTGTGGAGAACGATTTCTTGTTGTAGATAGGAAGGCCAATATTGCTGAATATCTAAAATTTGGTACATGCTCGAACTTTGAAGCAAATAATTGATTATTCTTCATTGAAGTAAACTGAAGAATGTTTACCATACTTTGCCCAGGACACTACACAACAAAAATGTCAAGTTTGAGCGACCAATCACTCACCTGGCTGCACATACAGGTCTGGGTCAGACAGAACATGAGGTCGAATACCTGTAAAAAGACATTACACAATGATTTAAGTCAATGTAGTTAAAACACAAGGGAGGTAATGTAAAAAACCAGAATATACGCAGGTAAAGTTTTAAAATATAGAAATATACAGTGATAATATACCGTACTCGTCCTAACAAGCGATCAGGACGCTTAGAAAATTCGCTTCAGGAAGGGGGGCGCTTATTATAGCTCGAAAGTGGTTGAAACCCTGTCTCCGAAACAAATGAAATCGTAAACTAGAATTCATCAAATTTAGGCTCTGTGACGCATCTGTAACCTATGACAGAGTTTCTACACAAGAGCAACGCCAAGCGTTGAAATGCGCCAACGAATATAACACAAATGGTGTGCTTTTACGGTCTCTATTTGTATCATAAAAATGGCCACTAGATGGAACAAAAATTCCAATCCAGTCTAAAACCGGAACTTGTCATTGCTTCTTTAATAGAAAGCTATTCACCAAATTTCATAAAAATTTGTCAAGGAACTTCAGAGAAACAAAGAAAAACAGAATAAAATGAAATTGCCACTAGGGGACACAGCGTTTGTTGGATCCACCTGAAAGTCGTCTGTAGTTAGCTTCATATAAATACACTTACTAAATTTAGTGATGATCCTGCAGTAGCTTTAGAAGATACAGCTACGAGCGCAAAACAAAACTACCACTAGGAGACACCACAGTAGTCAAAGTCGTCATCGTCAACCGTCCTCTTAACACTGAGAACATATACCATACATGCGCCAATTTTCAAAATCATCCTTAGAATGGTTTGATTGATGGAGGGGTGGACGCTAAAAAACAACGCTAAAAAACAGACTAAAAAACAGCAAAAATGGCCACAAGGTGGCACAAAATACCTAGATTCCATACAAAACAGGAGGATAGCATCATCAACAATAGATGCCTATACTCAAAATTTTATGAAAATCCGTTGAAGGCCTTTGAAGATACAGAGGTAAATGTAAAAAACTAAAATTGCCACTAGGGGGCACGCCGATAGTCATATCCGTCCAAAAGTCGTTGTCATCCGTTGTCAACATCATATAAATGCACTTGACAAATTTAGTAAAGATCCTGCAAACGGTTTAGGAGATACAGCCATAGGCACAAAAAAACAAAACTGCCACTAGGAGGTGTCACTGCAGTCAAAGTGGTCAGTTTCATGAATGGATAGTTCCAAGACTAATCTTCGATGACAGGTACTTGAATGTATCGCGCGCTTCTTGGCCACGTGCTTTTAACTGAACAAAGGTCACGTTTTTATTAGTCTTTGATTCGCAGTTTTCACGTGTACAAAAAAATTTGGATTCCTGTTGAGGGAGAAGATCTGTACGGGAAAGATACAATACAATCCCTTTGACAAGTACGCTGCGTCTGTTCTGAAAGGCCACACCATAATACGACACGTCCCTCGCTAGATCAGCAAAACTTGCGTTTTTTTGAAGAAAGGTAGAAGTTTGAAGTGTATCATGCGACATTGCCAAAAGAAAGGTTACATTCAAAGGAAAACAGGATCGATAACATGACAAACCTCCGTATGATAGTATACAAATGCTCAAAACAAAATCTCAAAAACTCTGTACCAGTTTTCTAAATTATTGTTTTCTTTTCATTTTGCAAAGTTTAGTACTTTTTCATAAAGAACATAATATACATCCTACGTCATAGTTTTTTTATACCTCCTCAAGCAAAAGAGAAACATTTCCAAAACAATTCCTAACAATATTTTGGAGAACAGCTTAAAATGCATAGAATTCAAAGGTTTCATATGAATCCAATCAGCCATTTACGAAGTTGGCCAAAATTGGAATTTTTCTAAGGTCCTAGTAACCTGGAATCAGATAAATGTCACATCTATTCAGTTCACACTAAGTGACCATGTAGATAGGTATTTTTATCACCAAAATGGCTGTACATACATGCTGAAACAGTCCACCAATGAGTCTGAATTCAGTGATATTATTTGAAGCAGCTACAGTAATTCTCTACTTATTAAGCATACTTCACCTCATTTCGCACACCAAAAGTTATTTGTAAAAACAATATTTTGTCCCTCACTTACTTCATACGAGGGTACTTGGTGGGAATTTCTAGCCTCACCTACTCCATACACAATCACTTTTGCACATTGGAAAATATCAAGTGCATTACAGTACTTCCCACCTGTCAAACTGTGTTATAAGGTCTGAACATTGCATATTCACCACTTAATTTATTCATTCATATGGGATATCTCATGACCTTGCAAACATGAGGTGAAAGGGGTGATCGTTCATATGGGATATCTCATGTCCTTGCAAACATGAGGTGAAAGGGGTGACCAGCTGCACTTTCAGAAACGCTAGGACCTAGTTAAAATCTAGTCAAAGTCACGTGTCCTCATTCAAAATAAACTACAATGTCTTACGTAATCTCTCGAAGTCTTGCTTTTTAGTGAGGTAATAGCACTACTGAACAGGAGGCCGGATGAGTGTCGTGTCACTCAAGAGTGATACGCTTAAAAGAATGATTCACCAATGATGAAGTGAAGTATTCTAATATTGGAACATCATAAACAAACTCAATTCTTGCTAATTAGATCACATAGGTAACCCATAAGACACATCAACTAAAAAGTCTGTTTATTTGGTGCACCCGTAGAAACAGGAAACTATGTTTTATTTTAGGCGAAATAAATAGAGAACAGCCATATACACCCACTTACCATCCAAGAAGCCAATTTTTGATTGACACAGCTATTATTAGTTGGTCCTGCATTTTGAGAATCAATTTTGTCCATTGAATAACCAGCATCAAACTGGTTCTCAAAATCGGGGACCCCCTAGAAGTGCAATAGACTTCTAGGGGTGTTTATTAATGTCGCATAATATATACCGGTAAAATTAATTTGATCAAAGCTAGAAATTGACTGGCACTGGCGCACCTTAGACACGAACTTCTTCGTCACTCACTCTGCAAAGTCATTTTCACAATAATAACGGACAACCAGTTTCTGGACAAAAGAGGGTGCCACTATAGTCCTATATGCGATAATCCGTTTGAGTCGGAACATCACAGCCATGAACCCAAGTCAAGTTTCATCAAAATTCGTCAAGAAGATTTGAGTGCATAAAAATAAACCGTAAGAAAACCTTTCCTCATTTGAAGCAAGGTTGTCACAATTCAGCCGTTGTGCAACAAACACTTGATGAAAGTTTGTTTATTTTTAATATAAGTAATAAAACTTTTAAAACAGAAACTTTAAAGTGACTACTTTGGCCATTTTTTGTGCATAGTAACAGAATTGCCGTCCATCAAGATTCCTGATTCAGCTGGTTTGCAGAACTATTCACCTGTACACATCTTTAAAAACAATGAATCTTTAACACTATTGTTTCAAAGTAATGAATACTCTAAGTGATCATTTAATTGGACGTTTTCTTTTAAATTCACATTGAATCAAGCACTCGCATTTACGTCACATTCACATTTCAGATCATTTGACAGGATGCTTTCTTCGTAAATTCACATTGAATCAAGATCCTGGTTTTAGGTCATATTCATGTTTCACAGATAATTTCAGAACTGGTAGTGTCGTCTCTTTGTAAGTAATACTTTAATAAACAAAATGAGTATCCATAATATTTGAAGGCAGTAGCATTTTGACGTTTTTAGACCCGGCCTCAAATTTTTTTTTACAAATATCCCAAGCTTGCATAGACGAGATCCCTTTGAAAAGCAACTTTCTAAAGTCGTTTGCCAGTGGGTACTATTGTACAAAATGGGTACAATTGTACAAAATGGGTACTATAGTACAAAATGGGTACTATTGTACAAAATAACAAAACTAAACTTAAAAATTTTGGAAGAAGCATTTTTAAATGTTTTATTTTCGGCGTTTTTAGCTTATTGAATCATTAAAGTACTATTTGGTCCTGCTTTACACTATCAGTCTGATAATATTGCCAACCATAATAGTCATAAGTCATAAGTATATGCGTCATACGTAATGTTAAGGCTGGCCAATATCTAGAACTTTCAAAGCATTTTCTTGAGTTGCTGATGGCTTCCAAGTTATTGGTAAAGGAAGTAGAATCTTATCAGTTACAAATATTACGAGACCGAATTTATGAGAGTAAAAGGGCCAAGTCAGTTTTTGTTTTTCAATAAAAAAAGACAGGACGAAATGCAGCTTATATATGACTTGAAAGTCACAATATACTATTACTGTAAACTTGCCGGTTAGCGCCCATACTCGGATAATCGCCAACCCCCAACATTTGTTGCCAATTTTTGGTTTAAGCACCCAGTGCTTGGGTAATCGCCTACCCCATCTCATGGTTTCCCAATGTAACCGTACAAGGCGTTAACCTGTGAGTTTACGGAAGAACATTAATGAACTCCCTGTACACTTTAAACTACATGGTGCTAAAACTGTTTCTGCATTTTACCTAGCAAATTGTATTTTATGGTCAATAGATGGCACTAAAGTTCGCATATCCCAAATTTTCAAAAATATGACTACACTGGCGACCATTCAAAGTATACCAAAGCAAACACTGATTTCGATACAGTTACAGTAAAGTTTTCTTAAATTTGAACAAAACTAATGGCCAAAATTGTCACGTTTTTCAATTTTCAAACCCTTACTGTATTAACTAAACTGTTCAAAATTTCATTTTGTATTTGTTGAAGACAGTCGTACTATTTGAAGTTTTGAGAGTAAAATTGCCTTCTTGTTTACTCTTGTTGAAAATGTTGTGCTCTAATTTACAGAAACTTTACCATAACCACCTTTGTTAATGGCCTCAAATCTTATTTTGTATTAAATTAAATTAAATTAGACCAAATTATTATTGCAGTGAAATCAAAGAGTTATTTCATTTGACTCTTTAATTTTATTTTTGTCTTGACACAAAATTATCAAATTAAATTTCCTTTGAATAATTTTGTTGTATTTGAAATGAAATAAGGTTAAAACAAATGTTACAAGGATAAAATTGAACTGAACATTGATTTAATTAAATTATTTAATTAACATATGGGACTTGTACGGGATGGGTATTGATTTTCAACTTGTGCAGTAATTGTCAAGTTTACGAGATCACCATTACAAGAAAATCGCTCTCTAGTTACTTACCTAAAGTTATTAGGTCCTCTCGTACTAACCTCGACGCGTTGATGTTTAGGGGAGTTGCAGTCAGTATGAACATTTAACTTCGGTCCCGAATCGAAGTTAACAGCGCCAGTTAACTTCGCAGTAAACACGTGAATTTAACAACAGAGTGTGGCCACTGCGGTGTATTATGAATGGTCAACTTCGGTCCCACCAAAGTTATTGCCAGGACCGGCTGTTATCGTCAACAATAAAAAAGGCAGCGTCGTCGCTAATAGTTTCTTACATTTTGCTCAGATAATCACCAATTTATTTAGAAATAAGTTTTCTCTCATTTAGCACATCTAATTGTTCGCAAGTTGTCACATTAAAAAGTCTTAGCCTGCACACGATGCATCAGCGCTACCTTGACAACAGCGTCACCTACTGTTTACTAAGATGTTCATTCATTAACTACCAAGCCAGTATGAACAGTTCAGTTAACATCATGCTCTGCTCAGACCAGAGTTAAGTCAGTGTGAAAGGGCCTATTGACAAAACTGACATGAAGATAACAGTGTACAAGTGGAATATAAAAGCAGAATTAAACCTGTGATTAAGGTCACTTACTGTTATAAAACTGGTCTAGCCCAGTTCCTCATTCACTACAGTGAAATCCCTGGTCTAGGCAAGAACAGACAGTTCTCCAGACCAAGCTCATACAATTTCAGGTCACCCTCTAACCTGTAATTACGCAACATGAGCTTGGGCTGAAGAAATAACTGTCAGTTTTTTCCAAGCCCGACACATCTATTTTGACCAAGGAACACTTTGAGACCAATGTCATCATGGCAAGTGGTCTACACCAAAACTATTTTTGACAGAAGCACATGATCGTCACATGATCGTACATTTTAAATAAGATGTTCCTACAACTATTTGTGTTCAACAAATCATTACGTAAAAGCTAAATCATTGCTCTTGAAATAAACTTTTTGTTTTTATGTATTTTATATCTTTCACCGATGATTTGAGAATTGGTAGTGTTGAAGAATCTAAATTATGGACGCAGTAGTGTTTTGAAAATTTGATGTCTTTAGAACCACCCTTCATTTTTTACGAATTTTGCAGGTTCGAAAAAAGGGATCACTTACAAAGGTAATTTTCCAAAGGAGAATGCCCATGGATACTAATGTGCTAAATTAGAGCTCTCCAACTTGAAAATTGTAGGATTTTTCTATGTTTTTGGCATTTTGGGCTTCTTGATACATTGTGAGTTACTAAAGATATTACAAAAGATTTAAGTGCAATGCTAACGTGTGTATGAAAATTCAAGTTTCTAGGATTAGTAATTTAGAAGTTCTAACGCACTACAAAACATGTTAAACAATAAGAAACTGATAAAAACCCAATATCAGTACTGTGCGCTGGTACGCACAGAGTAATAAGACTGCGGTTCAACCCTTGGGGATCGTGGACTCCCAGAGATGATCAAGCCAGTTGAATTATACTAGTTGGAATTATTATGCCCTGCAACACAAATGAGCTAAAATCCATAAATCATATCGTATGGGTCCCAGTGGAGGCTATCCGTAATACTCTCAACAAAGCTATCACGTGAAATTAAGACATACTCACTCCCAAGGCACCGATGGAAATATGAAATAGTGGATCTCATGGGAAGGAAGTCTCGCAGGATGATCCCTGGAGACCATATTTAATACAGGCACACAGCATCCCTGGCTGCAAATTGCTCAAACACATCTCACGAGGCAAGGAAATGATATTATCATGACATCACCAAGGGAATTGACCAGCACTGAAATTGCCGTGGGGGTACACATTCACAGACAGCAAGTCTTTCTAGGGATTAGACACAAAGAGCTTAGAAAGAAAAGGTGATGAATTATTGACCATTTGAAGAATGCTAAAATGTCAGATAACACCCACTAGACTAGCAACACCGAGAATTCACTTCAACAACTGTGAAATGAAGTTTTATACCGAAACACTATTTCTTAAATTTTGTTTGAACCCCTGACAACTTATGTGTTTAGCCAAATTAACAAAATTCAAACAAACATTTTTATTGCCCGACTAGTTTCGTACCAGATATTTGACCTCCTCAGCTAACTTGGACATCATTTTTCACAAGGCCTTAGTACGAATGATACAAGTGTGCCAAGCTTGTGAAATATTGTAGTCAGTCAGACAAGAAGACATCCAAAATGTGAATCTGACACTAAACACTGTTGTCCTGAACCTCATTTTGAGACATTATTTCAAGATAAATGCACTTTCAAAAACCAGGTATAACAGAAATGAATTCATTTAGTATTAGTGAAACAAACACAAGATAAAAGTGAATAGAAATACCTTACAGATGAAAATGCACCAAATAAATGTCGACAGCCATTATTGGCATCCCTCGAGGATATTTAACAGTGTGAACATAAATCTAACAAATTACAGGCATCATTAATAAGTAATAGTAAGACTCAACAATAAGAGGGACTATGAAAAGCCAGAGTCGCTGAAGCATGACAGCCATTGTGTCAAGGTTACACACTCAAACCTAATAAAGTGCACAGCAGCAAGATCATCACAGTCTCCACAGATCATGGCAAATACGAGATTTGGTGCTTTTGAAGTTTATAGCAATATCGACCATTGTCAGATGGCCAGGGATGGGACTCTCACAGACATAATCATTACATCGGTTTCAAAATAAGACTAATAACAAGAATTTTAAACAAAAATACACTTTCCAATAACAAAAGTACCAAAAATCGATCCGCATCAATACCAGAATTGCAAACGGCTGCAAACGGCGGCAAATGATGGCAGCATACGACTGCAGCACACGAGCACCAAACCCTAAGATGGAAATCTTCAGATGCCACACTCTTTAATTGTCATCTTTTTTAGACCCGTGGCTGTTGGAAACAATGGTGAAGAACTGCTCTGTATTTGAAACAGCCTTTCAGTGTCACTGAGAATCTTGTTTCACAATGAAATGCCGAACATTTATCCCACTCAATTATAAAAGCAGGTGCACTTTCTCTCAAATTCAGTACAAGAGCTGTGTGTTAGACAATGGATGAATCTACCAAATAGAATACAGTATAATCTTCTACTAAATGAATTAAAATTGAACTTACAAGTCATGAGTGTTTCAGATTAATCTTAAACAACAAAAATTACACTTCTAAGTAATTTAATTTCTGGCCTAATTGCTAATTACAGATTCATCAAATAAGTACTTCTGAGGTTGTTTCTTATTAACCATTTTAATTCAAGCCAAAACTANGACCCGTGGCTGTTGGAAACAATGGTGTATTTGAAACAGCCCTTCAGTGTCACTGAGAGTCTTGTTTCACAATGAAATGCCGAACATTTATCCCACTCAATTATAAAAGCAGGTGCACTTTCTCTCAAATTCAGTACAAGAGCTGTGTGTTAGACAATGGATGAATCTACCAAATAGAATACAGTATAATCTTCTACTAAATGAATTAAAATTGAACTTACAAGTCATGAGTGTTTCAGATTAATCTTAAACAACAAAAATTACACTTCTAAGTAATTTAATTTCTGGCCTAATTGCTAATTACAGATTCATCAAATAAGTACTTCTGAGGTTGTTTCTTATTAACCATTTTAATTCAAGCCAAAACTACAACAATAGTAAGTATTAAATAAAAGAAAATTGTATGTACGTTTTGGGTACAACATTACACCTATTTCATGCCAGTCTTAAAAGTTCTTAACAATAAGCAACGACAGGTGCAAATCAGACTTTAAGGTGAAGGCAACCATTTTTAATGTCATTTTGGTTGAATTACAATTTTCTGGTTTTCCTAGATAAATTTTTGAATTAATTTAACTCCCCAGGGTACCAATGAGTCACTGTATGCAAGCGTCACTGAAGAAGTCACCTTCGCAGCACAAATCATTCCCAGCCAGCTTTGTTTGTGCTACGATCCATTGGATAACTACTTTTCAAAAATTGTGGCCATTATTTCCCGCAACATCCCGGGTCAATCTTCAGTTGTCACAATTTAGGTTAATTTAGTAACTTTTAATATTCTACTCACTATACTTTGCATACTTTCATTCCAATAAACTCCATTAACCTATTCCAGTATCTGAAAATTTCCCCCTCAGATGAACATTATGTTGGCTCACTGACATTACAATAGAACCCGCTTTGGTTGATCATGGATATATTATGTCTATTTTAGCCTCTTAATTCATTTCAAAAAAAGGATGAATTTCTCAACTGAAGCTGATCCAACCTCTCAACATCATTCTTTCAAGCCGCAGCACATCCATGTACATTACTTCCACTTAGTTCAAAACGCAGCTTGGACTCTGCATTAAATTGCTAGCCTACAACCATTTGCCAGGAATAGAAGGCAGGCACATTGAGAGAGATCTCTTATTAAACACGGCCCCTGGCTGTGAAAGTAAATTCACAGCACAAACCCACACAGCAGGTTCCCTGAGCGCCAGTGAATGCCAACCCATCAGCAGTCCCATAATTCCCAAGCCACATACTGAATAGCTTAATTCACAGCTAGCTGCCTGCTGGGTTTTTTAACAAGATCACAGACAACAACTGAAGGACTGTTCAGTTTCCTTTGTCAGTAGTGTCAAAAGGTTTTTGCAAAAATTAGTCACATTGCATAGTTTATGCGGCAAGTAAACCAACAAAAACCCATAAAGCCACACATGTCCCCTGCTGCCTTGAGACGCACGTTTTCAAGATATGTTTTCAAGGTTAATGAACTTTTTGTGTAAAGCCAGACAAATATCTTTTGCGAACATAGCTAAAAATGATCATTCAGTAACAAACATCAAAATTTTTAAATAAGAACATTTTTGATTGAATAATGAACTTATGTCAGCACATGATGTAACTCCAGCAATACTTGATATGACCTTGAAAAAATGACCAAAGGTCACCAAATTTGACTAGACACTTAAGATGCCCCCACCTGCACTTGAAGAGCAAAATATGAACAAAAGTTGCTTTCTTGAGCTTTTGCGCCAACAGCATTTTCCAACTGAACTCTTAAATATCTCGTTATGACCTTGAAAACCAGCCCAAGAATGTCAAATTCGAATGGCACCTGGAGATGTCAAACTACACCTCGGTACAAAACGTAAAGCAGATAACGAGTAAACGAGGTTAAAACCGCCACATTCGCTAACACCTTTATACATAACATGAATAAAACTTGAGGCTTCCTTCTTGAGACATTGTGCCAATATTCAAGTCAAAATCTTAAAATTCTCCCTATAACCTTGAAAAAAACGTAAAGGTCGCCAAAATCAACTGCTGCCTGGAGAAGACTCAGGAACAAG
Source organism: Phoronis australis (assembly GCA_002633005.1). Taxonomy (NCBI): domain Eukaryota; kingdom Metazoa; phylum Phoronida; family Phoronidae; genus Phoronis; species Phoronis australis. Next base: position 673,259 of record NMRA01000083.1, read on the forward strand.
CTTCCTTCATCTGATATTGTCAACAACATTTTCCAAATAAAGACTTGATTCTCGAACTGTGGCAACAGTCACCAAAATTGAGTGGCACCTGGAAATGTCCCCACCTTAAGGCCTACACCTCGACACAAAATATGAAAAAATGTTAAGCTTCCTTCTTAAGATGACCCGCCAACAACATTGAGTGACGTGCAGACAACCAAATGAGCATACAGACAAATGGACAGTCCTGAATACTTCTGTCCATCCCTTCGCTCTAACACATGACTGGGGACATACGTGACAAATCAACATTCATACTACCTTTAATGGTCTTACTTTTGCCCAAAATTTCAATTAACTCCGTTTCAGGTATCCACTAGAACAAGTGAATTTGGGAACTCAAAAATTAAGATTCGGCATTTACCCAAATGGACGATTCGGATAAGCGCATCAAAATCAAATAAAGCATAGCACATGACTAGGGGTATTTTCTCACCCGAATAAGGCAAGGTGACGCAGAGATTCAAAATGGGAGGTAAGCAGGTTTTGTGCATTCTGGGAGCTAAGATTGGTGCAAGACAAGCCTTTGCAAAGCACTGGGCCCTTTCATGCAAGTTTCAGGGGGTGCCGAGTGAAATTTTGCAAATTTCTCGGGTAGGCATTATTCCAAACAAGGGCTGGACGAATACAGCGATGAAAACTGGTAAAATTGGTCTCTGACGAGCTGTAATAAAATTAAATGTCTGAAAGAAAGCATTTATTAGATCTATGTTAATTGATAACACTTCTTTTGTTTTATTTGCATACTTCACGTTTAATGAATATATGATCAAATACCCCAGGGTACTACGCTACATGAACCTGTATCTATCATATCCCATCCTTGTCATTTTCAAGTTCAATCCACCCATCTCTGACACTGAATGCTCCCTTCCTCATTCACCATCAGCTCCAGCCATCACAGGTCTTTCTATTAACCTTTGACCTCACGCTGTGATTGTCAATTCCCTAGTGCACTCCTGCTGGGTGCCGGTCTGACACGCAGTTTTTTCCCCTGGCTCCTGCTGACATTTGAATGAGTTGGCCTTAATTAGAGCTTGCCCCATGTTGGTAAATGCGGACTGATTACACTCACGACTGACAGGCTGCTGTGAGACCAGGCACACGGCTGACACCCAACTCAAGAGTCTATAATGCACTAGATAGGGGCTACACACAGACAATGAGAGATTTACACAATAAACAGACCAGTGGCATGTGAGGGATTATGAGGAAATTTTGATATTTTTCGTCTTTGTGTTTATTGTTATTATCACACTTAATTTTTCTAATATATTGATAGACATTTAGTAGACATTTGTACCAGACAATCACACTGTTTGAACATGGGAATTTGCACATCACAAATTCTCTAGTACCAACACTGATGGCAGTTTCACATGCCAGTATTTGTCCTGTGTGCCACCACGGATTCTTAAGTAAAGCGACTACACAGCTTGCTTTGCGTGTTCTTGCATGGATTGCCAACGGAATTTTGTAATTTTGTCCCTGCAGTTCACAGAAGCACGACACGTTTGGCAAAGACACACAGTGCACCAAATTTTTACATATATAAGAACACCTTTTAGTGGCAAAGTTCTGAAAGGCAACAGGTATGTCCATACATTTGGAGAGTGCATTCATCAGAACGGCTATTCTTAACAATGGACTCTTCATAATATACATTGTTCTTGTATCATTTGGACAGAGTAAGAAAGTTAAACTCGCCAATGGTCAATATTTCAAACTCAATAATTGTTCATATTGATGGCTGCTGTGGTCACAAATTATTAATACTGACCACTAGCCACTACTGTGATAATCAAGTTTTAATTCTTTTTAAAAACTTCTCAAGAACTGAAGATCTGATCGTGATTTGTTCCAGAGATCTTTCTGTTCGCAAGCCTAGACTTCACCACTGCGCCATGAGCATGTCAACGGAGCTCAGCATACCTTTTTATGTTATCAACTTTCTGACAGTACGTTTGTCAATAACAAATAAAATAAATTATATTATAAGGCACTTGATGAGTGCAAAACGTTATCAATTTTTTGAAATTAAGTATTTCAATAATAAATAAAATAAATAAGTTTAAAATATAAGGCACTTGATGAGTGCAAAATGTTATCAACTGTTTGACATCAAGTTTTTCAGTAATACATAAAATAAATAAATTTAAAATATAAATCACTTGATGAGTGCAAAATGTTATCAACTTTCTGACATCAAGTTTTTCAATAATAAATAAAATAAATAATCTTTAAATATAAGGCACTTGATGAGTGCAAACCTCCATCAAGACAATGTAGTTCCCTCCAGCACACTATTGCACAATAACGTGTCTATTGACTTTCAATACATATCATTTACCCACACTTAATTGAGCGTACTGATGCTGTTTTGATACAACCAAATGATGCTTGTCGATTATTTTGAAATAAAACGTTAGTCTCGGTCATTATGGTACTTTGTGTCTGAAAACGAACAATTGTCCGAGAGTGAAAGTCAACAATATTATTACACAAATACCAATACTTCTGTCTTCTGATTGGCTAAAACGTGGCACAATAACTTCAGTTATGTCATAATATTGACCACGCTGGCAGCGGAATATCGTTTTCAATCTTGCTGCCCGGGCATCAGATGCCGTTAATGGCAATCTGACCAATCAAACGCTACAGAAACCATAAACCCTGACTAAGGAACAAAGCAGACGGTAGCAGAACATCAGAGACAAAGTAGCTAAGAACATATCACCCTCAATATTGGTCCACTTCTGTATTGTTATCTTATTCAAAAACTTACAATACAGCAAGCAATTTTGTCAACATTTGCCCAATTAATTTCAGCATTTGCTTGGAGAAGACTAGCTCAGATAAGAATTCTGAGCATGGCTTCAAATAAGGACTTGTACCAGCAACACGAACGGTGTCTGTGCAGGCAAGGTGATCAGTTTGTGACATCATAATATCTGAATGCGGAAACTGAAATGTTTCTTACATATTTCACTGCGGAATAACACACTCATTCCAAGATTTTATTCCAATGCATAAGAGACTAATATAGATCATAATGAAAAAATCATTCCAGATTATTTTTTGCTAGTAATAATGAAAAAAAACCATTAAACTAAACAAGAAAATGTTAAGCAATTGAGTAGAATAGCAAGACACAGCATGACCACGAGGTTAGGACTCTGCTAATTAAGTTTGTAGAGGGAAATAAAGTGACTTCAAGAGATTAGCCCAAGGAGTCGCCCGCTATTTTACCTTCGTCTATTGCTCTTTACACATGGCTAAAACTGAATTAGTAAAAATCCATTTGAATACGCATTGTTAATCGTGCGCTCTACAAAAAAGTACAATCAATGAAATACAATTGAGCACATATTGTTATTTCTGGATTCCACGAACAGCACGAGACTTGTGAAACAGCCTGGAATGCACTTGGTTGTTCATGAACTCCAGACTCAACAGGAGGGGTACACTCCATGAAACGAGACTTGAGACTGACGGTAAGTCCCAAATTGGCTCTTATGCTCTCACATGAGATACTGAATAAAGGATTATCAATTTAACCATGAGCACATCATAGTTTACACAAATTGCCTCAGCAACAAGTAGTTAAGGGTACATACTCAGACACTTTGTATTTTTGCTAAAGTGAGTTTGAACTATTTTCCATAAATAGTCATGGGAAGCGAAAGACCAAATTTCCAACTCAGTAAATCTATGACGCAGACCCCAGAACATGTAAAGTTATTCCTATGCTCCATGAACATCGAAAGACCAGTGAAACTCACCTGAACATGAACCAGTGTTCCTTACCATCACAAAAAAACGCAAAATCAGTGAAACTCTAATCTGAATACATATTGGCTAGCTCCTACATTCAGTCTCCACTAACAACACATGACAAGAGTGAAACTGAACATGTCACGTTATACCTATGCTCCCCGAATAACAAGAAACAAGTGAAACTCCTTCGAACAATACAATCTTCCTGTCCAAGAACCACACCTCTCACCTGAATATGCACTGTTACGTCACTCTGCATTCTGCAAATAAATCAAGGCTAGTGAAACTCACCTGAATATGTATTTTAACAGGGCCCTCAATCACGCTTCATGAAAAACGAGAGACAAGTGAAACTCACCTGAACATAGATCTTTATTCCAGTGCTTCGTGAATAAAGTCGCATGTATATGGGAGATAGTTGTCATGGAGCAACAATGGAACGACTGGTCGTGCGCAAGTGTGTGTTTACACATTCAAGAGTGACACCACGGCAGCCATTTTTGACACCAATTTGAGAGGTATATGTGAGCGATTCGCTAGCATTCCACGAGGTTTGGACATTCGCTATGGTTTATGTGAGCATGCGCAGACAGTCTTCCTGGAAATGACTCGCGCTGATCCAGTGTGCAATCTAATGTCATGTAAATGCGACTGAAGTGGAGCAAGTCACGGCATGACTGACAACTTGCACCCGGCTGTGGCAACTGTTCCCTGAGTAAAAACAGCTTAATACGTGTCCAATGAAACTCACCTTAACATGCATCTCCATGAACAGCACCAGACCAGCAAAATCCACCAGAACATGGTACTCATTTCTGTGATCCATGAACAACGCGTGTCCAGTGAAACTCACCTGAACATGTATCGTTATTCCTATGCTCCATAAATGACGTGAGACTTGTGAAGCTCTTGGAGCACACCTGACAGTGATAGATCTCTTCATCGACTTCACTCGTTGTAGTCATGGAAACCTGGTGATCATTGACTACAAGATGGGCATCATCACGCGGGAACTTCTCCACTGAAATAGAAAAAAATCTACCATATTTACTTAATGATTGAAAAGGTCTGCATATCCACACAAGAAAACACAAAGGCCAACCATACAAGCCTGACAGCAGTGCCTTCTGTAGTGTATTGTAATGCAGATAAAACAAAAGTGCAACAAAGAACACTCAAAGCCTCACGTAGCAAAAAAGTCTTATTCCTGGAAAAGGGTATAAATAAATAAATATGTGACTCATCTACATGCTTTTGGCTCCCTGGCTGCTTAAAGGCTAATAGTTCTCAAAGGAAGCCAGAACATAGAAACATAACTAGTCGTTAACGGAACGCATCTATTCATTTTTGACATTTCAAAATAACAAATATCATGTGTCACAAGAGACCAAAACATGAACAGACAAGACATTTGAAGATTGAACCAGTCAGAGTACCTGAGTTAGTGTCCCCAGAGATGCTGTTTGACACAGTCTCATGACACGTGGTGACGGCTTTGTCGTTATCATCTTCATCTGGAAAGACAAAAACAGAAGTTCAATACCGTAATGAGACACTCTAATCAAAGGCATATGATTAATTAGATGCAGTTGGTGCAACTTGTCATCATTCCCGCGACACACACTTAGCATTTAGTCTAATTTCTTATAGTTTTGAACATGAAAAACACACACAGTCAGCCAGGTACAATCATGAACTGGTTCAAGAATTCCCCCAGGTGTGAAATGTTAAAGTAAATTAATTTCAAAAACTGCAAAAGTCGATTTATGTACAGTAACAAGAACATGACTCGCAAAAATGTTAGCAAATGGTACTTTAAGTAACCACTGGCAGTGTGCTTACTACGAAGACAGGAACAATTAACTTTGCAACTCGTAGATGCTACACAAATGACTCACTGTCTTTGTATCTTAGCTGTTTTTAAGTGACCAAATACCTGTGTTATTTTAATACACCTTATTGTTGATAGCAGTTCATAAGTCCTTTGCTAGGATGGTGCCAACACTCATGCAAAGCACTATGGGTAATGTTTTGGAGTTGGCTGAGGGAATGGCGTCCATGACAGTCATGACGAGTTTTTGAATAAACTAAACTTAATGGATGTTCCCATATTCAAAACACTTATTCAAGAACCGTGGTGTACCATTTTGAATAAACTAAACTTAATGGATGTTCCAATGCTTAAAACACTTATTCAAGAACTGTGGTGTACCATTTTGAATAACCTAAACTTAATGGATGTTCCCATGCTCAAAACACTTATTCAAGAACGTGGTGTACCATTTTGAATAAACTAAACTTAATGGATGTTCCAATGCTCAAAACACTTATTCAAGGATGTGGTGTACCATTTTGAATAAACTAAACTTAATGGATGTTCCCATGCCCAAAACACTTATTCAAGGATGTGGTACACCATTAAACTTTCACAAAAAGCAATTATTAACTGGGTGTCAGCTCAATAGTCCGAAGGGCCATTGGTCAAATAGTCTGAACTAAATTTCCTCTGGGTAGTCCGAAGAAGATAGCCTGAAGGACCGATAGTCTGAAGGAATGCTATTCCGAAAAATGACCATTTGCACACTTGCATTAATTTCTTGACAACTTGTTATTTCCGACATCAGTAAAAAGAACGCCTGACTACTAACGAATTGAACAGACATTTAATCTGACTTGTAGAAACAGGGGAATAATTGAAGTACCAAAAGATATAAACTGCCAACTCCGTAATGACATTTTTGTTAAAGAATATTTTTAAAATGTTACCATCTCTTATGAAATTCATTGACCAATACTTCAGTTTTATTTTTACTTAATACGCATGCACCTATATTCCAGCTTTTGAGAAATGCTTTGAAACGACCAATCATCGGAGTGTTTGGAGAAACACAATTTGTCACATACATGATATCAACACTGAAAGAACTGAACATGAAAGGCCGTCTTTATATTTTTCATATTTTTCCACTTATTTTTCCACAGTAGGGAAGATTCGCAAATCTATTGTTCAACCTCGGACCACTGCAGCTTCAATACACCTACTAGTATACGAGATGGCATTTTAAGGTTACGAGGCATCCTAGAAAAATGTCCACATTTGGCTAGATTTGGAACATTACGTCCCAGAAATGGTTTGCTAAATTTGGAACATCACGTCCCAGAAATGGTCTATCACATGCAGATATTGTGCTTTGTGCACTATTCCAGGAATTGTTTTTAAAATTTATCACTTTTGCATTAGTTGCATTAAACAAAATAAAATATTAATTTAGAAAACTATAACAACATTTTTGAAATTTCACCTTTAACATTTAAGTAAAAAGAACTTTGGTCATGTTATAATATTGAAACCAAGTTTTTGCTATGAATGTACCTTTCTTTTTTCATCAAGTTCCTTAAATCATGGTAACACAATAAGAGAATTAGCTACCGGAGTTAACCTTTCCCCGCCAAAACCTCGGTAAAAGCTAAGTTTCAGCTCTTATGGGAAAGCAACATAAAAAATCAGTCACATTATATTCCTTACCTTGAAGGGATGCTATTTTGGTAACCAACTCGAGTCGCTGCCATTTTCAAATTCGGAATTTTTGGGTTGGTTAACAATGAACCCTGAAACGTTTTCTTGAGACGCTGAGTATTTCAACACCAATAAACCCTGAATCATTTTCTCAAGTCCCTTTGGTAGCAGAAAAAGAATCTCAATATGGTAGGGGATGTTATGAGACAGATTTTATGACAGCAAAAGGCCCAATTCAATTTTTGTTTTTATCTAGTTAAACGAGAAGGAATATTTTTAGATTCAGTAGCCAAAATTCCTCATAGCAGAAATGTAGTTAAGATGATTTAAAAGAGAACGAAAAATACTTAGCCAGAGCATGGGGCAAAATCCTCTTATTTTTAAAATATTATGCCTTTTTCTGATAACAAGCTTCACTATTCAAAAAGAAGAGATGGTGATAAAAGTGAATCATTATTGTAAATCATTACTTTTTTACTTATCTTTATGATCCTACATGAAGTTTGCCCTCAAACTGTTTCTGTAAAATCTTAATAATTTTGAACAAAAATAATTACAAAAATTTATTGTTATTTAATTTTCTAACGCTTCCTCAACAATTTCAAAAAATTGCTTCCTATGGTCGTCTTGGTATTGACAAGGCTCATTTATTACCAAACTTGTCCACCACACTGTACCCTGAATAGGGTTGGGTACATGCAAGCAGGTACAATCCCGATATCAATACTGCCAAATCAATATTGATACTCACTTGACATTGATATTGAATACAGTGACTAAAATGAACTGACAAATAAGCGACTTCGTTCATTATTTTTAAAATAATATAAATTAGTTTTTTTGTAGTTGACAGTACAATTGCATCATGCATACACAGCAGACGTGTCTCCATATCGAGGGAGCTGAAGGTAAACACAAGTTAATGACACTTTGGGAACAAAGCTAAGCTGAATTGGAAAATATCAACTTAGCCATACGTTTGGTATTCCAAGTATCAACTGAGACATTGAGCACCGTACTTTTTGTTTCAACACTGTACAGATTTTTTGTTTCGGTATTTCGTAAACTATGGTTTCCAAACCTAGTCTAAAATACATAAGCCATCCACAAAACTTGTAAAAACGCATCCGGGATCCTGTGAAAATGAAACTCAAAAATCTGAAGCAACACGAAGCAACGAAAACACAGGGTTACCTAGAATACAGTAGAGAGAGAACTGTAAAACCTCACCAATGTAGGGTGCAATTTGTGGCAGACAAGTGAAATTTAATTTTCTCATTTTTTCCATAAGACATGAAGCAGTGCACCAAATTAATGTTTTTTTCCAGTTCAAGTTCTGCACTACAGCTACTATCAAGACAGTATTGTGAACTCATGGGGGCATTCAGTACAAAGTAAAAAGATCCTGAAAAAAGGAAAAACGAGCAATTTTGGCGATTAGTTTTGTCCAAAATTGGCGAGATTTTATCACAGATTGTAAAGCAGTAGATGTCATCAAAATTAAGTATATATGCAAAATGACTGTTTCAATGAAATTTATTTCTGTTTTTCTCGGCTCACTTTTAGCCTTGTGCCAGTCACTGTGCACCATTTAGTCAACAAAACCCATATACACATATCAGCATTTGTCATATCATCGAAACTGACAGCTGAAAACGTAAGTTTTTACGATCAGGACTTTTATCACATGTAACGATACAGCCACGCAATAACTGTGTTATCCAACGATGAAATAGGGAAGAACAGATTTTCGATATTTCATATGTGAAATAACCACCATTATTCCCAAGGCAGCTTTGCGTGCAGTGGCACATACTGGTATTACGCTCATTCAGCACCGGCCTAAAACACATGATCAGAAAACACTGTTTGCACATTAGTCATGCTAGGGCCCTGCCGCGGTTTTTGCTGAATAATTCAGACTACTCAACTGTCTGTTTAACTTTCAGCTCATTTGGTCGCAGCATGCGCGGATGTGTGCAGAGATACTGATTTCATGAAATCAATTGTGAATCAAAGGTAGTATATTTGCGAAAACTTTTTATCAATTGTAAAGTTTGGATGATACCAGAAATTTTGAAGTGAATTGCTAATGAGTTCTCATTTGTCCGACTTCAGCCTTGGTTACATTTTACAAAAATTACGGAGACTTCGTGGATTTTCACCAGGTCAGCGAGGTCGTCAAACAAAACATGAAGTCACATAGGCGAGATGCTGGTCTGCCGTTATAATTCGGGTAATACGACTAGGACTTACGATAGCTAATTAACTGTGGTGAACCCAAAAGTACTTATAGGCTCCAACGAACTGTCACCTGTAGACTGGTGAAGCAGGACACAAAATTTAAACAGAAATGCTGAACAAGAGTAACACCAAAGAAGTAGCCAAGAAGAGTAGCTCAACAGTCGTAAAGGTAATTCATGATTTGATTTTTCAAAATTTATGAAAATAAAATAAAATATGTAAAATTAATGTTTCTTAAAATTGACTTCAGCGACCTCGATTGGCCAACGAGTGAATCATTACTATGGTAAACAATATTCCAACACACACAAGAAAAAGCACTTTCAATCAACTGATTCGGGATAACCGCAGGAGAGCTGCATTTTCGTCAACCACTTCTCATAAAAGACCATCCAATAAAACTGGCTTTTAATACATTGACAATGTAATATGCAATGTTTTCTTAGTCACCAGATGGGTTAGATGCATGCCTTTCAGGAGCAAAACTTTTGCATAAATTGACATTCACTAAGACACAGAAACTTTTTAGAGCACTGAAAGTAAAGTCAAAAAAGTGTACGTTGAGAAAAATCAGTAGTCACCCTGCAGCCACACATGGGAATTTGTCAGGACAAATACAGTAGTAAATCTCTTTGCACACTATCAAAGTGACCGGCCCTCTCACTTCCTGCCCACATCTGTACTTTCACTCAGTTGGATACATTGACCTACTTTCACGCTCTAATTTGTCGTTTGAATACGCAAGGCTTTCCTGTCTCACAACCCAAGCAAAAATCCAGGGATACTATATTGCATTCAGATCAACTTTAACAGGAGCCACTTCGTTGAAATAACTTCTGAACCCTGCTGTGCTGTGATTGATTTGATTTAACAGAATCAAAGAGGACAAATATAAGTAACAAGTCTGTAAAACGTGTTTCAGAAGCAATCCAAGCTACAAAGTTGCCATCGATAATCATATCATCTTAATCAAGCCAACAACACAAACGATGAAAGAAGTCTTTACTGCTTTATGCCATTTTAGCAAAAGCTTCCCCTTTGGAATGATGGCTTGTAGACAGCACAAGGACCCTTGCTGGGGCATATCAGAGTACTAGTGCATTTGCCGGGGCCCATATCTTCATCATAATGATCAATAGACTATTGGATAACAATAGTTGGAGCTATCGTTGAAAATTCAAAATGCTTTGATAAACAACAAAAAATTTGCTAACAATTCTAAGATGTCCGTTCAAACTGATTTACTGTACCGTACCGTTAGTGTCGTAATTCTTCAACTATTTATCACGCAATATGGTGGACAAGTGAAAATTGTTTTTTCATTTTTTAACAAAAATTAAAATTGAAAACTTGAATTGAAGTATAGATGTTATAAAACAACAGTAAAGTTCACATAATTTGCAAGGTAATCAGACTATGAAAATAGAAAAAAAGAGGATTTCGGCAATTATTAACGTGCACATTACGTGAAAAATTACTGCAACAGCAGTGCATTATAAAAATAATGAATGCTAAAGAAATTTTCAAAAGAGGTTGAAAATAACTAATTTCACCAAATGTAACCAATGTTAGGTATTAGAGTGGACCCCAGGACTAACAAGCTTAAAAGGGTCACAGGAAAGGGTGAGGACCATGCAACCCAAACCCCCCCTCAATAATTTTCCATCAGAAACAGTCAGGCAGAAAGGGAATTGACAACTGCGGATTGATTTGCGAAAGTGAAAACAACAGGAGATTAAGACAAGAAAATGGAGCGTGTCCACACCCTATAATTTCTTAGTAATACATTCCTATCAGGTCAAAAATTTGTGTAGAATTGGTTCTAGCCATTTTTTGAAAATTGATGCAGTAATGCAGTTTAGGCATTCAAATTTTCAAAAATAAAGTTGCAACTGAACTGGGATAAGCTTCTTCCTTTTCTCTTCCCAAGAAAGCATCACCTCATGTCAACTTTGATGGGCAAAAGAGTTGGACACAGACAAGAAGCGACCATGCTTTTTTGGCCTAAATGCACAACAATGTCAATAGGAACATGTGGTTTGTTATCGCCTAACATATAATGTTAAGTTTAGCAGGGGAAGGCTCATGGGGACATAGCTGGTTGAAAACATCTTGCTCAGTTATAATTTGAAGGTCACAACGGTGGTTCACTGTACTTGGCCTTAAAGGATCTCAAACCTGTATTTGTCTAAGACCTGCTATAGGTAGGTCTTACACCTGCTATAGGTAGGTCTTACACAGGACTCAAAATGCAAATACAGGTTTAGTCAAAATATTGATGAAGAAAAAGCCAAGGCCTATTTTGCATCTATTCACTATTGTTTTCTGTTTCTGAAAATTTCAAATTTCAGTTGATCCATTCTTGTTGTTTTATTTACCGATTTATATTCTACATTTCGTGAAGCAATAGTATCCTTGGGAGGATCTGGATCGCCTTATTTGGTTTCAGATTTATTTCTACGTTAAAAACACTGAAATACTTTGTACATATATTCAAATTTGTGCAAAATTATGCAGGGTCTAAAACTTTATGAATTTTTCATTTGGCACATAATAAAGCCTTTTAACAATGGAGAAGTTTCAGCTAGATGTAAAGTTGTGAGTAAAATTCCAGAGATTTGAGAAGCCGATCTACATGAATAAAGCAGACAGGGTGAAAATTTGCCCCAAAAATCTGCAATAGGCCAACCATCATCAAATTTCCCATACAACACGTAAATCAACTCCAGAATGAGGAATCCACACAAATCTGCGAGATGTTATGGGAAAATTCAAGTCCTGAATGCCAACTTCCTGGTCGTCCACTCACCTCCCTGCCACATTCATGCAGAAAGTATTCATTTGAACTCTATCTGAGAACTCAAGGCTTCAGCCAATCACAAGAACACATCAGCTCTTGTGAATATTCACTGCCAGAAGGTAAAACTAAGTCAGTGCATGTTAACAATTCAACATCAAGTAAACAGGTAAAACCAGAACTCTACTTCAACACGACATGATGTCAACTAAACACCAGGTGTAACACTTCACAATGAGACAGACGTATATTCTGATGCATATTGAGAGCCATGCTCCCGAGATTCCACGCCAACCACGACACAAGTAGGTCACACACAGTGTACAGTGTACTGTAGAAGGCATTTATAAAGTACACCATATGATCTCAGAGACGTGGAAAACAAACCGTCTCGGTCAACCTAATAATGACGCACCTCCAGTAAGCGATCGTGGGATACTCACGTTTAAAAGACTTCGGGTTCGCTTGTTTTCTCCTCGACATATCGTGAGGCCACGGCCAACAGACACCGAAGCTGTATTGTCGGGGTTCAGTCTCCTAACTGTGCGAGTAAGCGACGACGTGCCAAAGGCTTAAATTACTCAGCATGCCGGGCACAGCAAGTGGTTCGCGCCAGTTCACTAATCAGCCCTGTAAACGATTCAGTCGTCGAGCACCCAGCTGTGAGCTCTGACAGACGAATGAAGCCCTGCAGCTCTCTACGCGTGATTTCGGTCCAATTGTAGGCCATTGAATTGCAAACCTCCAGTGTCGAAGATTATTATTGAATACATTTTGCGGGAATGAATAAGAACAGCTCCACAGGGATTCGACAAACGACTTTGCCATGCGGCGAATTACGTAGCATTTCATTCTTTGTTTGCCGCCAGATGTCGACGCCACGCAAAGGCATCTGCGTTCTGATTTTTAGGGCAAAAAGTTTAGGGAAAAAGAATTGTAAATCCCGAACATAATTTGCTGTTTATTTATAATTCATGGAAAAATGCCCTTCGTGAATATCAAACTATAAGTTGTGCAAGGCCATATGTAAATTTTATCTGTTTGAAGACATCGAAAGTGACTTTTAGTTCTCCTGAGACACTTTAATTTACACCAGCACTATATGACTTCAGACAATCGCATTTACAAAACCGACTAGTGTGTTGAGAAAGCGATGAAACAAATGTTTGCTGGATGGTATGTGATACCGAGGTGTGATTTCTTTCACTTCTAAACGCTATCATTAAGTGTGCATGTAGTTTACAACAATATTAGCTGTATTTTGGGCTGAACACAAAGTTGGAAAAACCCAAAAGACTTTTAACTTAGTCATTTGTATGAAAATACAGTGCACGTTGGCTTATCCTTATCTGCCTACAAATATTTTTCCAATTGCTCAATATTGAACAGTTTAATCTTGTTTTGTTAGTGAGTTTTCATTACGAACATAAAGAGCCATATTTTCTCGTTAATATTACGCTATATCTTACGGCCCTTGATTTCCTCATGTGACTGTCACAAAGGCCTTTATCCGAAAGAATTTTAACGGTCGCGACATCTTGCAAACAGCTAAAAGCGAAGCTTTAGTTTACGCCTCCGTAGTGGGATTGGAACCCACGACCACGCAGTGTATCAGGACACTCACAATCGCACAGTAGTTCAGTGTCAGGCTTGTCACCTAACACCGGCGTCTTTGACCGCTCGGACACTCTGTCACACGCACACTCTGCTCTTGCCTGTTATCATTTAGATCGTCGTTTAATTTGACCTCAGATAACTTCTGAAACCCTATTTCTAAGCTTCCGAGAAACACGCTATCTGAAAATGCGAAAAAATATGTGCAGACGGGAATATTTACAGCATAGGTCAAAACCTTAGGGGAGACCCGTTGAGTTCAAATTATCGACGACCTGAGGTGGGGCAGAAGTTGCGAAAGTCGACACCCTTTCCTATAAATTTTACCTTCCTACTTGCCTGTGCATGGGGAATCCAAAAATGGTTACCACATGTATAACATGCACATTTTGGCCCATGAGCCTGTAGTCCTACGTATGTGAAAACGTCCCTATATCCGATGTAGTAGGTACTTTACAAGGAACACTTGAGTACATCTCGCAAAGGAACATGTTTTCATAATAACATGTGAGTGAAGGTTGTTACGAAACTTAAATATTGTCGTGTTTTATAATAAATGTGATTAATTTTGCCAAGTACTGAGAATGGGGAAAGGACTAACGCACAATAATCACCCATTTTTGAACTTTAAAAAACTGATGAATCTTTTTTTCGCCATTTTGACTGGAATCGGAACTATACCAGATTGTACAAGTTTTTACAAAATTTAGAGGTCATTTGCATTTGTTTATCAATGTTAGAGTTTTCTGGAGACCCTGATTGAATGTTTTCGTGATTATTATTAGAGCAAGGTTACTCGGCTTTGAAAATTTTTACGCCCATATCAAAGATCGTGATTCGTTTCCATGTATACAAATAATTCGGTTTCTTTTTAAGTAAGACCTTATCGAAAAGTCTGTTTAAATGAGCAAAAGTACAGGCTTGCTTTCTGAAATTGGAAACAATGTAGAATTTTTTTGGATCTTTTAACAACATGCGCGCACCCAGGGGGTGGGGCTCGGGGGCTCAAATTAGCCCCCCTATTTGGCGAAGTGGGCAAAAAGGTCCGCCTCAAAGAAACAAAAACTCCGAAAAAAGTAGAAAACGACACAAAGGTCCATTAAAAAGGCAGGGACTACCTAAATTCGGCGAATGCACAATTCATAGCTTTGAACGTATCCGTTTTATTTTAATAAACGGTCCACATCCTCAAAAATTCGAGCCCTCCCCCCATTGTTTTAGGCTGGGTGCGCGCATGAACAATCTGCCATTAATTGGGTCTCGAGACAATGTCTAGTATAATTTAGAAAAAGTGTATCTTGATTGCAAAACAAAGGTAACAATAACATGAACAAATTTTGTTTGATATAAATGATCAAGACGAACTCTCAAAAGCTCTGTTACAATTTTCTTATTGAATCATTTCGTTTTCGTTTTGTACAACTCTTTAGTTTTTTCACGAAGACCATAAAGTTCTATTTTGATAGCTCCTAGTGCAAAAGTGGAAATTTTTATTTAAAAACAATTCTTAGCAATGTTATGAGTATGGTGTAAAGCATAATAACTAATCGTTTCATGTGCATCAGATCAACCATTTCTGAGATAATTCATATACAATTCAGTTATTTGGAGTTGTGTTGAACAATCATGGTTTGGAGTGGTGTTGAACAATAATTATTTGAGCTTAAGTTTCTACTGAACTAAGTAATGTGTTAAAAACCATTTCATGCAATTTTGCCTAAAATGAGGCGAAAAGAGTATCTTCAGTGCGTGTGATTTGACCCAGAGGCAGATCGTTGAGTGCTACTGCTGAGCTAGTGAGCTTGATTCCGTGTTATAGCTAATATTTGTAAAATTTACTTTTTTCGCCGAGAAGGTCTCTTTTGGAGAAAATAAACTTCCATTTGACCGCCTTAGTGTTTGATGTATAGGAAACGACCTACCGTGATTTCTTGATTCAAGGTATTTGTGACGGGCGAGGCGACGAAATTTTACAGTTATTTTCACTTCAGTTTTATTTGATTTTGTAATTCCAAACTCACTACCAAAACAACTTGATATCGGTTATTCCACGCATCGTCATCTCTTAAAAGCATTGTTTTGGTTCATTTTTGATTAAAATCATTTGTTTTGTTTCGTTTTGTTTTAATATGGCGAGTTACCATTCCTAATCACACGCCATAGAACCGTGGGCCGAATATAGTTCCGTGACCCACCTCAGCAGGAAAATTCACCGCTGTTTGGTTGATTAATCCGCTAAGAAATTTGTGATTTCGCGCTGCTTCTACTGTTTTTATTCAGCACCAGTTTTATACCTTTTGTACAAATTGCACAATGTGTCTGTCATGCATGGGCAGATGTATGGGCAGATGTATTAGACGCAATTTCTAAGTTAGATTTTTCAAGTTTTAAAAATATTATTCAAAACTTTTCCAGCTGCCATCCTTCCCAACTCGATTTCGGAAACAGCAAAGAAATATTGTTCTTTGTACAACACACTGAACAATATTTGAAGATATTTCCTTTTTTCAAAATGCGAATTGTATTTTTTTTCTGAACTATGGACCAACTGAGTGCCCAGTTTCATCAAATAGGGACTCGGCTAACTTCCCTAGATCAACTGCGTATTTGTGTCTTTCATTACTCACAGATGCTATCTTTTTCTATCATTTCATCTTCGTTATGAACTCTAGTGACATTTTTTAAATAAAAACTGAGTCCTGAGTTCAGTAAAAATAACAAGGGTCTTAGTCCTTAAATTAGGGCGTTGCATGAAAAGATCCTTAATTATTTTCGATAATATTGAGACTTCAGAGAAGCGTTCACTCTCGATTTGTATCGAAATCAAAAATTGGCTTAGTAATGAAACTAAAACAGTATAAGAAAGTACAATCGGCGTTTTCACAAATACACGGTAGATTTAGGGAACTTAGTTGGGTCCCTATTTGGGACTGTTTCATGCAACCGGACACAAAATCCTCCTAATGTCCCGTGGCACTGTCTAGTGTAAGGTGTGTCGGCATGAGTCTGGCGCCTTACGTAGTCGCATTCGATGAAACATCGGTCGCGCGAAAATGACGTGCAACAGTTGTCGCATCGTGTGCGGCTATCGATCGACAATATTGATACGTACTTTCTTCACCAACAGAGCTCCGACGTGTGTTACGTCGAAGCGAGAAGCTCGCGAAAACTCAAGATCACGCGAAGCATCACCAAGCGAGGCACGAGATCACCTTAGCTTCCATCGCGAGATTCGTGAGTCTACGGAACTCAACCTTGGTGTCATGACTAAAGCGGTGAAAAATCCAAATTTCGTGTTTAGGATATCCTTCTTGTCGACGAAATTTACTTGACTCGGACAAGGTAAGATTTCAGTCCTAACTAGCTGTTATTTAGCTGAGTAAAACTTTGACACGTACGTGAAAAGTAATATATTCAAAACTTAATGTGGATAAACAATTCCCCAATCGACTTTCGGGCAAAACTATTTTAAATGTTATGATTGCAAAAAGAGTATCACAAAAATTTCGTTAGAGGTGAGATTCGAACCGCCGTCCAGAGTTGTGAACCAGAGCAACCATAATCCAAAAACTGCTTTGGTTATCCTTGACAGAGTCTTCGAGAAACAGGTTCAAGATGGCGCCTTCGACCGCTCGGCTAATCTGATAGGTTGAAATCAAAAACTTTAATTGAAATTTCACGAGAAGCGACTAATCTCACCGTACATCTCATTATTTTATGCGTGTTCTCATAAGTCAAAAATGCATTTTTTATTACAATCAATATTATATCTATCACTGAAAACTAGAACTGCAACATGTGTCTACTATTTTTGCGTTGAGGTAATTGTTTATTTTTTGACGGGGAGTGAAGAATTGGGATAAAATTTATCGGCAAATTTGTTTTTTTTTTTGTGTGTGGGGGTAATACCACACCCCAGTCACGACCAAAAAACTCTGTTGGAGTACCGTTTTTAGGGTTACAGGGACATTTTCCCTTTGTTTTTGTTCCCCTAACGATATTCTAGATCCGCCGGTGAAATTACCAACTCTTTTGACAGTGGGTAACATATAAGGCCACCCTCAGCATGATTAAAAGAGACCTATTTTGGGGAATATGAAAAATCGCACCTTTTTAGATTGTCTTTCCTAAAACATGATCCGTTTGTGTGTTTTAAGTGACATTATCGGCGATAAATATATTTTTTATATCTGCTCCAGCGATGAATGTAAGCTGGAACTCTCGTGTAGTAGCGACACATTCTGCTAGTTGAGCTAAATCATATTTGTTATACCGTACGTCAGCGCATTTAGGTCCATATCAAAAATAATGCCTTTTTCGTGGATTTTTTACCCAAGTGATTCGCATATTGGCCCATGGGCCCAAGTTTCGCATATAATCCTAGGTAACATACCCTGCCGCATAGGCCCATGCATTAATTCGTATATAGGCGCACCCGTTTTGATTACCGTTGTGCCTCCTAATGACATTCTTTACATTTGTCTCTGTATCTTTGGAATTCCTTGGGTGTTTTCAAAAAGTTTAGTAAATAGTTTTGTATTACCGTATTGCTGCGCCTTTAAGCCCATGGGCCTATAACCGAAATAATGCTTATTTCCCAGCCCCTTTTAACCCAAGTAGTTCGCATATTGGCGCATGCGCCTAAGTTTCGCATATAAGCGCAATATACGCACAGACGCTCATGGACCTCATCGAGCGGCAATACGGTATGACAGAGCTTTTTAAGTGTAAAGTCACACGGGCGAGAACCGGCGAATTGTAATAAAAGTAATAATTTTAAAAAAGTCTATCTCATTCTACAATAATCACAAAATGGCGTTGTTCGGCCGTGAAAACGTTAATGTCCTTCTGAACAAAATGCATATTTATTGAAATTGATTTGAATATTACCCTTTGATTTGCAAGAAAACCAAAAAATATGAAACCTTTGTGTGGAGCTCTGCAGAGAAAATGTACTCATCTGCAATGAACCCTTTTGAAGCAAATTTAACTGGCAAGACGGATGATTTGTTATGGATATCTTGGCTTGAAAATCCTTCTCTTCTGTGCGACACGTTCTGCGGATGCCTCGCTTATTTTCACCAGTTTACATCGCAAAATGGTGAGTTTCATCAATCAAAAAATCATTAAAACAACATTTCATTACTTAACGACTTTTCAGTTTTCTAATAAATAAAAAATACGTTTTGTGTCATTCAACATTGTCGGTCAATATGTGTTGCACCACGACAAATTAAGTTCTATATTTAATACTATATGAAATGTATGTAGAGACAACTGACAATGTTTTGGAAGTTGTAGCTCACGTGTTAGGTGAAGGAGAGGACAAAAGCAACGCGTGGAGTTTATGTAGATCTACAGTGTAGTATGACAGTGGACTTAAGACGAAGAGCTGTATTGACTTGAGACCAAACTTAGCACAGATACGGCGAAGCATTGGGGTGTTGACAGAGTAGTAGAAAACAAGAATTGAAAAGGCAAATGCAAGGAAATCAACAGAATACCAACAGCTACCCCCACCCGCGGTCGCAATCATTCGCGTCTAGTCTTGTGCCATTCCCATTTGAGATACCATTAGAAGCCATTTGATGGAACCGTGAAGGACTTTACAAACGCTGAGGATCACAAAATTGGCTAATTTGTTCATAACGTTGCAATTTTTCAAGATTTATCACTTTCAGTTTTGTCACTGTGACGTTTGTGACGTGTGCGCCATCTTTAGGACTTTACAGTAGCAACACTCGAATCTGTGCGTGCCTCAGGGACAGGACGCGCAAAACATCAGGTATCTAAGTGAGATTGGCATAACTTTTAGGGTTTATCTGTTGTAGCTAAAAGAAATAGTCTTTCTCATATGTGTAAAGCAAAGGTGTTACATTGTGTATTTTTGTACACGTATGTACAATAATAAATTTGCCCGAAAGTTGGCTGTGTTGCCTGTGCGACGTGTAACTATACGTACATGTTAAGTCGGTACTCACCGAAGTATTATGTTGTCGATTGTTATTTTCATTTCTACGGTTAAATAAGTTTTGCATTCTCTGTATTTCTTAAATTGCAAGATTGGTTTGTCAGTTTGGCTTGTCCCTGGTTCCGCTGGCTCCGCTGGTTCCATCCTTCCAATTTGACACGTGTATAAAAAGGTGACAGTCACCCTCATCGTTTTTTGTTTTTCATCGTACTTCGTTAATTTAAAACTGATATGAATTATTGACAGCTATCGGAACAATATTCCTATGAAATTATTAACCTTCTGAATTGTACCGTGGGAGTGTATATTTTCATATCCATGGGCGGCGCAACATAGGGGGCTGNNNNGGGGGGGGCTACAGCCCCACTCTTTTCAGTGCAATGCCTCACGTGGTCTATAGGCGGTGCACCACAGGGGGGATGAGGGGGCTTTAGCCCCCCACTTTTTTCAGTGCTGCGCCGCTCATGATATCTATCACTTCAAGTATCTATTATTTTCAGACATATATTTGTTTTCTGATAATTTTATCATTAATTTAAAAACCATTTAGAAATTCTTGACCACTCTTGTTGTAATATTCCAATGAAATCATAATATTTCGAATTGTACCTTGCAAAGTTAAGAGTTTTCGCAGTGACTAATTTCGTATTAGGTGATTAATAGACGGCGTTCTGATTTATGTTGATGCTTTGAGGGAAAAACAGACGATTTGAATTTTTTTCGTCAGTTACGTATAAGGGTCCCCACAAAACTCAGCGCTCACGGCCACTAGCGCTTTCTCACAGGTAACGTCTGGCCTATTCTCCAAAATAATTGCTCATCCTGATATTTAATACTTCAATGATGAACTAGTAACTCGTAATTATTAAATGTTACATTTATTTTTCAAATGCATATTGGTATGAAGTCTTCAGAAATGTACGACTTAATTTGCTACTTACGATTATGTTGTTTTCATCGCAATTTTTCTAATGCGAAACATTGCATATCATGGCGTCGACGAATAATCGGGTGCGCGTTCCATAGACGCAAGACACTTAAAAGGAAACCTATTGTGATCATGTGGTTCACTTGCAATGCACGGCAATACAGCGTGATGTTGCTTTTCTCGCAAGAAACTTGCTCTAGGGAGCGCAACCCTGGTTTCAGCCATCACAACACTGTGAACCAAAGGCTACTGAAAATTAACAAAGTTTTTTTTGCTCAAGCAATTCTTTTATTTCTATGCTACCCCCGTTTGGTTACAAGAGGAATCTAGATGTATCATGGCCCAAATTTACTTCATATGTGATAAAACATTTGAAAACGACATATTTAGCCCTTGTAATTACAGGTCTAGATACTCAAAATCGACAATAACGCTACAGATTAACAGTAACAAACCATATACACTGATCCAAGCTGTAACATTCCTCGTAAATAACATTTCTCGTAAATAACATTTCTCGTAAATAACATGTCTCTCCCCTGAACTTGCCCTCGACGATAATACTGTAAACTGATCTCAATAATTTCCACCACATTACCCCCTACATTACGCCCCCCCATATGATTATTTTACATCAAGTGTACGACACACTAACAGTACAGTTCAATAAACATAAAAACAGGTCAACTGTTTCCAAAACACAACTTAAAAGCAACAAAATTAACACTGAATATGCCATTCATTTCATATCAATTATTCACTTTTTTCATTCATATTCTACCGAGGCACTACACATGTGCGCAGTTTGAGCACATACGGGTATCCATTGCGTAGGCATATGATGCCCTGTCTTACACATATAGACGCTCTGACCTCAACATCTTTAGGCTTGAATCTGTTCTTGTAACAAAATACATAACAACTTTTCTACAATAATGACAGGTGATAGCCGTTTTCTCAGTTCCAGGTTATAGTACGTCAATGATCCTCAACCACAGCAACAGTATTCACCTATGAGCCCCAATACATTGTACAATCAGGTGGTTACGCAAATGCACGCATGTGCCTGTGTACTTTCGTAAACAGGTGCGCGGTACTAAATGCACACGCACACATACACGCAGAGAACAGTGTACATCGAAATAAAACATATGACTAAAGTACATGCATTGGAGGTCTCAGCAATTACAAATCAATTTCATAGAAATTAATAAGGAATCATGTTTCAGGTTTCAAACATCAGGATTTTGGCACAGAGATATGCATATTGTAACTATGTAGAAAAATACAATCGACATTGGCTTCTGAAATAACTATACATATACACCACTGGCTCTCTCTGCTTCTTGAATGCTTAGTGAAACTGCTTATAAACAGACATATACACTGCAAACAGAAATATTTTCATTCACAATATAGAGATTTAGAAGAACTACAGTCCTAACTCTGATCTAAGAGGGATATATAACTAAGGCTTAGTCATTCTACTGGAGAAAAATCTAGCCAAAATCACATACTCTCAGTTGAAATATACGTCAATATCTCGCGCAAGCTCGCGAATTCTTGGAATGGGTGAATTAATATGGAATATAAATGACATTGGGCACCAATCAAACGAAAAAATTAACGGTGAGACTGGTCCAAAACCAACACTCCATTGGCCGCCAAAACAATGCTCAGATATTGTTTTGACGTCACAACCAAACGAAAATCACAACCACGACAAGAAAAGACAGGAATGGCTTCGTATGTGATACAACGAAGTTTTCTTTGGCTATAAAAACTTACGACTCCACCTGGGCTGATAAAAAAATAAATAGATATTTATATTCTCAACAATCATTTCTACAGAAAAACTTAATAACGATCATTGCATTGCATAATTGTATTGCAATTAATTTATCATTAATTTCGACTTTATACAATCCACCACTCTCAAAATAGCTGCCTTGTGTCTCAAATCTAAACATACATGCATAGTATCTTAGAACAGAATCACGTGCCTAACCACGTGACCACATAACTTACATTCTGACTTAAAACAACACATTAACTTTAAAATCTGCATTTACAGCAAATTTCAAAAAGTTTCACAGACCTTTGCAGCGAGCAATAACCTTAGACTTTCATGCCACCTTCTAAGCATTTATAATATCAGTTTACTTTAAATTTACAATCAGCAAACCCACATACAAGCCCAGCAATAGTGGTTAAGACTAGAAGTTACTTCGCACAAAAATAATTAAGATTTTTCTATTTATCAAAAGTCAATAACAATGCTCAAATAATCATTTTTACGTGGTGCTTGTTACATAACATTTGTACAGCGTGCATCATACGCATCATGACGAGAATAAATTTCACTTTTTATATCTGTGGAGAAATTTGAAAAAATAAATTCCACTTTTTTGCCATTATACGTTCTAATGTACTGAACACATGAAGAATTATCCAGTGCTGTAGTGGTACAATTAGAGGTAAGTAGGCGCTCATAGCCCACCGTAACACCTTGAGCACTGAACGTAACTTACGGCGCGTAGGCGCTTCGTTCAAATGCCAAAAGGTGTTTGGCTGTGCCTACGTGCGCCTACGCCCCACTACAGCACTGGAATTAGCTTAGCCATGTGCACACCGTGTAAGAATTAAAATAATCAGAAATTTATCAGCAATACATAATGCCTTTCCAATGTTGCTCATAACTTTGTGCGGTTTGTTAAAGGTGCAGAAAACTTATCAAAAGTAACTCTTCATTTAGACCACCTACCATTAAAACTGGTCACAATTTGTTTCTTGCTCACATTAAAAGTGACTTAAGGGACAAGAAGTAAGCTTGTTCTAGGTCCAAGATCTATGCTCTGAACTCAGACTGAACCTCTAGACTCACATCTTAACCAATCAAACTGCATGACTCCTGTAAAAATCTGCATGTCAATTCCAAGTGTGCCAATTGAGGACGTTTCATGTTGGCGCTCTCTAAAGTAATGAGAGCGAGAAAGCGACTATGGGCCGCGGAAAGGACAAAAAAATTTTAATAGAAAAATCAAATTAACCTTGTTCGTAATTTTGCTCTTTCCGCGCACTTAGATAGTTCCAGTTTCCACCGACCGGTTTGATTTTCCAAGCAGGTTTGTTTTTCAAGAGTTAGGTTTGATTTTGCAAACACGATTGATTTTTACGAATTAGGTTGGATTTTACGAATTAGGATTGACTTCCCAAACAGGATTGACTTTTACGAATTACACGACAACTGGGAGAAAAGACCACCCAACCACGGCAAGGACCAATTTTTGAGATAGGGGATATGGATTTTTAGTTGATTTCTGTTGTTATCTTTCAAGATTGGCGCTAACGATGCATCTGCAGGTGACAGAACGAGAAATGGTTGAAATGATAAAACCACGAGTGTTGAGTATCCATTAAGTTACTTTTCATAAAATGGTCCACATCTTTGTTACTTAACATCAAGTGGAATAGATTATAAGTTTGCAGCACCTTATTAAACCACTGTAGAACTCAGGGGCGGATATATAGGGGTCCAAGGGGCTATGACCCCCCTAAAATTCTCCCAGATTCCATGTGGCAGTTGGAGGTGCGAATGTCTGACGGGCTAAATCCTGGCTAATACTCTGCCGTGGCCCCCCCTAACTCAAAATCCTGGATCCGCCCCTGGAACTTACAGTTGGTTCTGGTCTACACGCACAAAAAGTAAAATGTGAAATATGTACATCCACGAATTACTTGACTGAACAGTTTCGCAATCCTTAGACATTTTTATTTACTCAGCAAGAGAAACGAGGAAACAATGGGAGTCTTTCAAATTGCAACTTGGCGACTGTTCACGTGGGACCGGATACCAGTAGCCTCTAGAAGACGAGGAGGCACTTTATAACTTTTGTTTAAAACACACTCCGTGTAATCACATACACTGTAAAAGGGTCTTTTCACGCGAAGTCAAACTGTTTCCCTATGCCAACCGCTGCGAAGACAAAATAACTTCTGGTTCAGTTAGGTGGGGATATGAGTCACTGGTCCCACGTGATCAACCCCCATTGCTTCATGAAAGTCTCAAATTCAGATGCCGGTCTGCCGCATTTTGCTGAAGAGTCAACTCGCTTTACTTAGGCGAGTATGTTATCTTTTCTCCGCATAGTAGCATGTTTACTTAACACGTGGACGGATGTTTTTGAAACTTTATCAAAAGTTTGGAAACTGGTCAAGGACAAGGTTGATTAGATACTGGAGATGTGTCTACGTGCTGCAGGCGTTTCACAGGTGCTTAAAATACACAGCAGCAGAAAAACAACGCTTTATTCATCAAAATGAAAAATATAAGAAAATTTTTTAAATCAAAAACAACTTCACCGCGTCACTTTTTGGACAGACCAGAACAAACTCCGTAAGCTTTTTTATAAAGTCTAGCACATTTTCTAAAGGCACATTAAATCTTCTAAGAGAAAAACCCCCATAGGACTGTATCTATGAATCATACCTTACGTTGATATTGTCAAATCCTGGCTGCTATTATGACGTTTCTCCCTGATCTCAACTAAGCCATAACCAGTTATACCGATAGCGAGTACTGCGATTAGAACGTACAACTTGATGTTTGTACAAAGAAATTCTCCGTATGCGAAGGCGACGATGAATCCTACAGATTCCCACAGACGATAGTTGGAGAAGGCGGCCTCTTGATTGTTGCAGAAGATACTGCCATACAGTGCTAGAATGGAGCAGAGTCGAAATAGACAAGATGACAGACACTTCAAAGAGAAATTTCAAGGTAACAGGCAACCTTCTTCATCAAGAATTGAATTTCTTAAATAACTTTTTAATATTAATAGTAGACCCACAAAATATGTAGTTTTATGGCTCTACAATTAATAATAATATTAGTTATTAAAGAATTTCTTAAATAACATTTTAAATATTTAATAGTAGACCCATAAAATATTTAGTTTTGTGGGTCTACAATTACTAATTATATTACTTATTTAAGAGATTAGATCTGGCGTGCGTTCAGTAGACGCTAGGACCTACGCTAGGACCTAGCTAAAACCTAGTCAAAGTCACGTGTTCTTATTTAAAATGCACAGCAATATCTCACGTACTCTCGCGAAGTCTTGCTTTTTAGCGAGGTCCTAGCGTTACTGAACGGGAGGCTGGATTGCACCAGTGTGACTACTGACATGATATCCAAAAATAACGGAAATGAACTACGACTTTCCCTTGAAAGATACAAGCGGACTAGAAACTTTTTTATAACTGACAGCAGGGGTATGTTTCACGAAAAGTGTAAGACTTCAGACAGAAGTTTGGTGGTCTTAGGCGCCCGCTTCGTAATTGCTGAATAAAGTTTCAGCCAAGTGACTACGAGAGCATCGCAGTCTAGACATTATCTCAGTAGCAGCCATGAGTAAATTCTCATTGACTTTCATTCTTGCTTTAGTGTTTTTTTAGTTATTTTTAGAAATAGTTGTGAAATTGGCCACTAATAGGCGCTGCCGTAGTTGACTCCGCCCGTGCCGGCGCATTCTCATCATGCAGTTTGAGTTAAGTTTCTTTGAATTCTATCAATTGCTTATTCAGATATCATCCGGAAACGTTCTTCCCCAAAACATCTCTTGAAAAGCCCCTTGGTCAAAACAAAAAAAAACAAAACAAAACAAAACATAACAAAACAAAATGGCAACTAGGAGGCACTAGGAGGGTCGAATTCGCCGAAAAGTTCAATGTTGCCGGCGCATTGATATCACATGTTAAAATTCATTGAATCCGTGAAGCTTTTCTCTAGATATCACCCGGAAACTTTCTTCTACCAAAATACTGAAAAAGTCACGCCCCCCTGATCCCAGGTGGTGGGGCACAAACTGTTCAAGTGATGCCCTACACCGTCTTGCCTAATTTTATCAAAATCCGACCAGGGCTTTTTGAGATGTCAAGCGAACACCCGGACAAACGGGCAACAATACAACTGGACAACAGCTAGTACAACAGGACAACAATACAACCGGACAACAGTACAACCGGATGCCCAGACAAAGTGACGACAATTTGCCACCACACATGTGTATGTGTGTGTGTGCGTGCGTGCGTGCGTGTGTGTGTAGGCGCATAAAAGTACCTGGACGCAGAATAACAGTTGGAGAGTAGTTGAAATACTGTTGAACAGCAGTTGAAATGCAATTGAATAACAATCGAAACACAACAATTAAAATCGCAGTAGTTGGTTTGCAAGCCAAAATTTCACTCTTTTTCAGCTGTAGTACAACAGTAATATAACCCCAAAACTGAATTTTCATATATTCTTTTCGAGAGCATATCCCAACCTTCTTATAATACCCAACCTTACCATTGATTTGTGTCTGCCAGACAGCATCTGACATCCCCCAGAGTCCAGCAAAGACGAAAAATACAGGCTTCTGGTCCGGCACAGGTTGCCACAGCAACAACGCAACAAGCACGCCAAATTGGAAGATTGAAGCTGAAAACAGAACGTTCTCCATAAAAACAGTGTTTTCTTTAAGGAAAATGTCTAACACAACCCTTTCTAAACAACTTTTCGATCTTAAGTATAAGGCATATACTTAGGCCCGAGACAGTGCGCGTTACACCTATATCCAAATTGCAGCGCATGTGAAGCACTCGTGCGACAGAGTACGTGTAATCGTAACGGTAGATGCCATGGACATTCTTATTAATTAGCAACTGATTGAAAAGTACTCTAAGAATGAATAAAAATTCAAAAAACATCCAAGACATCCACTTTTACAAGACGGTGCCTACATCTATAACTGAAGCGTAGGTGCATAGCATTTGGGCAAAATTTTTGTGAAAAATGGATTGTTTTTGATACGTGCGCTGTTGTATTGATTGCATGTACATCAGTATGCGGTAATGGTAAGTGTTCACACATTTAAAAAATTACACATATGATCCTACGTTATCACTGATTGTGATTTTTCTTCACAAAAATGGCAATGTACAACTTGTGCTTTAAATCTGTAATGAAAAACGGAATTGTTCGTGAGAATGGATTTGTATACCTTTCATGACAGTCGTTCGTCTTCTACGTCACAACCAATTGGTTTATTTTTCAGCACAAGTCATGCTTACCTCCAATGAAGAACGGTTGTCGGCCAATAAACTGTGCAAGTTTTCCAAATGCGTATGAGCAAACGGCGTCGGCAACACCAAAACAAATCATGACGTAACCGATCCACCAAATACCGAGTGCGCAACCGACGTACGACTGGAAAAGAGAAAAAATTTCTGCCACTAAATTTCCCCAAAAATGACCGCCCTATATTTTAACGTCACCCAACATTGTGAATTCCGACAAATGTCCAATTATTATCAGGAGATAAGTTGGGGCAGAATTTGAGCATGGTAAAGAATTTAGCGATGTTATTAATATTTAAAGGTGTTGGACACAATCAATCGTTGTTTTGTAAATTTTTAAGACATTGTCTACTACAAATCTACAAAATAATGTGGTAAGTGGTAACCAAATTGGATTTTTCGTTACAGTAGTCTAAACATATCCACCTCTGACAAAAATGTGAAATTTACAAGGGTTACTGAAAAACCACCTTTTATTAAATGAATAATTGGAACCTTTTTGAAGACCGATAAATTTCGTTTCACGGTGTCAGCGTTATGTTTTATATTTCGCAGTTTCTGGCTGGCCAAAAACGGAAAGCAAACTAGGCTTTCTGATCTCATCAAATCAGAGAGGTACTCACCCTTGTAAAGTCGCTGGCTATAAAGCCCTGCTCTAGCCCGCTGTAGATTGTCAAAGGAATCAACAAGACCTGATTGAGGTGGCGCGCAATGTGACGTAATGTGGCGATAAGAAGGCGGAGCGAGAAGGTATCACCCTTATCTTTCTCTTCACGATTGTCTTCAGAGTCGCTGTCGAGAACGAGTTTGTCCAGTAAGAGGCTAATGACTAGAAACGCTAAAACTCCCAATCCCACGTAGATACCGCACAGTGTGTATACCTGAAGATGATGAAATAATAACGGTAATTACAAATCGTTACCATTTTATCATCGATGAAAAATATGTGGATAGATAAATATGTGGATAGATAATAATTGAAGCTGCTTTGTGACCGACTTCTGCCAAAAATAATTTTACAATAATTAACAAGATTGCTTTATGCACAGAACACAGCCTCAATATTCAGAGCTCTTTCTGAGACCAGAAACCAATTCAAGTAAACAAGTGGTAAATGCGGAGATCAGTTTTATAATTATAAGCTGCTGCCAAAATCAAAAGTCAACTTTGACAAAATGCAGGTATATGGTAATAGCAGTTTTCAAAAAATGCTGACGATAATACCTCTTGTCATCTTCAGCGAAATTTCCAGCTAATTTCCAATTATTGAAAATTAATTTTCATCTGGCTACTTTCTTGATTTTCTCCATAACTTCGACGAAGCCAAGTGAATTTCAAAGGGCTGCCTCAACTGCTTTTTAAAATTACAGTACCATTAGCGTAAACACGTCAAACGCAGACATTTCTAAGTTTACCCAGAAAGTTTTTATTAAAGGCTTTTGCTGCATGCTTCAGGCAATCCTAAATCTATCGAGAAAGACTTGTTGCATGCTTCAGTTACAATGACAACCACAATAACGTGCATTCGATCAAAATGAACGTAAGATCTAAATAGATGCAACTTATAATACAAAGAGTGGTCTATATATTAGCAGCTGTTACTGAATTCTAACACCACATAGCAGCAAGTCATACACAAGGGTACTGAAAATGCGGGACCGCTGCCCATACATGTCATGCGAGGGATAACTGTTTTCTTTCAAACTGAATTTTTACATTTAAGATTAATTTTCGTGTTCATTGTCAAAAATAAGATATACTTTTATTTATTTTGACCATTGTTATTTGAGGGGGATTGGCAGCTGGAAAACCACTGAAGGACAACAACGGCCAGCTATCAAAATACTGGTCGTGTGCATCTAGTAACTGAGCTAATTTAATAACAAATTTTGATGAGTTTTTATATACAACAAAAGTCCAACTAATATCTGTTCCGAGCCAGGCATAACGATCAAGCAGTAACATTTTAAAGTTATGTTAGACTATAGAAAAGTGTCAAAAGAAGGCAGAGTTCGGGACATTGATACGTCAGAAATGGTTCATCATATTCATGTGAAACTGCTATGCTTTATTCGCTGTTCTTCAAAACACTAGAAGTGGGAATTGTTTTCAAAATATTCCACTTTTGCATGCGGGGCTATCAAAAATCTGAATTTTATGATTTTCATTAAAAATAAATCTAATAATATTGATAATTCAACGTGGAATTCACTCTCCGTGTGTATCAAAGCAAAATTTGACTTGGTAACAAAAATAACTGCATAAGAAAGGGCAATCGTTTTTTCACAAGTTCACAAATGCGGTGAAAAATCGAGTCCCCTGTTTGGGACTCCTTCTTGCACACAGGCACAGAGCCCGTTCTGTAACACAAGCCATTGAGATCAGGGGCTTCACTTGTACTTTACAACGATATATCGCGATGACTTGCGTGATCTCGCCAATCTTGCAAGAAGCTTGTCTTACGGAGTGCAGCTCAATAATGTGCGAGGTGAATTTTGATTTGCAGTGCCACGCTGTACTCAGGATGGCACTCGAGATGAAATCGCATCACTACACCGACGACCTACCAACCTTGACAGGTATTGGCCGATCCAGGTTAGTATTGTTGTCATTCACTAGCTTTTGCGGGCAGTAGTTGGCCCCACATTCGTCTAAGATGGTGTCAGACACGTTACCTGGGTCAGTGGCAAATACCTGACTGGAGATAACATTACCCCAGATCTGACCTGCCAAGAAGTACAATAATTACAAGTATAGTAGTAGTAGTAATGACATTGACAACGACAGTGACAACAACAACAGAAATTATTAAAAATCATTAGTAATATTATCATCATTGTAAGTATTATTATTGACAAAATTGTCACGATTAATATTAATGATGATGATAATAATAATAATAATAATAATAATAGTAACATTAATAATAACTATAATAAGTAAAAGTAAGAATAACAATAACTTATAATAACATCCCACTTTTTAAATTTTTTTCCCTCGTCCCACCACCCCTTACAGCGCAAATGACACACACACACACACACACACACACAC